>CM046040.1:46527876-46765063 GCA_025215565.1 Flaveria ramosissima
AACCTCGGTAATGTGACCGTAGAAGTAGCACGAGAGCATATGGATCTTCTCGCCGCAGTAGTTCATTCATATGATGGACTTGTGGCTGGGAAGATTGGAAACTGTCATTTGGCAGATGAAGACTACGAGCAGGTAGATGAAATGGAGCTGGAAAGAATGGATATAATGTGGGCCTTAGCTAGCGCTGTCCGAAGGGCGAAGAAGTTTGTTAAGAAGACTGGACAGAACTTGATAGCTACTAAGGATACCACATTTGGTTTTGACAAGAGCAAGGTGACTTGCTTCAACTGTGGAGAGAAAGGGCACTTCAAGAGGGAATGTGTCAAACCAAAGAAGACGGGTAATGGGAACCCGTTCTCATCCTTTACTCACCAAGACAAGCAAGCCTCCAGTTCTACTTCATCAAACAAGGACCCAAAAGCCTTGACTGCTCATGATGATGAAGGACAGGACTGGAGTTTTAGATTTGTCTCCCCAGAATCTAACATTGCCAGTGTTGAAGATATTGATGATGATTCTGCGAGTGAAGGTGATTTAGCAGTTGATATAGCAATGTCACACAGTGAAGAAACAACTGCAGCTGAAGTCAGTTACACACCAAAGGAGGACAACTTCCATGTCAGATTCAGAAAAGTCAGAATCACCAGAACCAGAGACGTCTGATGCTGCGTTGATGGCTAACTCTTCTGAAACAACACAGGTAAGTACAACTGACCAATTGTTTAATAATCATGCTTGTTCTAACTGTGATATGTTTAGGAATAGCATTGATGAAAAATTGCTAGGTTATTAGATCACAATGATAACTTAGTAAAGGACTTACAACTATGCACTGAGGCCAATAGAGTTCTAAAACAAAATGAGCATAGTTATAAAGAAAAAAGATGACCTATTGACTAAGCAACTTAGGGAAACCGAAGTAGTTGCCTTTAATCAATCAAATGACATTAGGTACTATCTAAACTCCCTAGAGACACTAAGAAACAAAAGGCAGTTCTAGAAGTAGAAGTTAATTCCTTAAAACAGAAACTGCATAGTTGGACTAGTTTCACACATAGTTCAACACTTAGTGAGAGAAGAAATAATGGGGAGGGATTAGGCTACAAAGTGGTTCCACCACCACCTGAGACCTTGATGAACACCAAGTCTAAACCATTAAACAACACCCAATCAAGGATCATGTGGTGACCACTCCTCTTGTTACTGATCCAGACACATCATGTTCATCTACTGAATCTGGACAGAAACAAAAGGAGGCCACTTCAAAGGCAAAGGGTAAATTGCCTTGTGTTAATCTGGAAAATGAATTTGAAAAGGTTAACTTAAAGTCAGGGTCAAACAGAGTCAAATCAGAACCCAAAAAGACTTCAAATGTTAATTTTTCACATGCTACAAGTCAAAAAACCAGTTAACCAAAAAGTTGAACAAGTTAAACAGGTTTAAATCAGTTAAATTTGTTAAACCAGAGAAAACATCAAACATACAAGAGTCAAAACCTAAAGTGATTGATGTTACTAAAGTGTCACGCATTTCTCCACAAAGAAAGTCAAATTATAAGGTTGATAGCAGATTGTGCTACAACTGTGGAGAATGTGGACATATTGCTTCCTATTGTCCTTTCTATCAGACACCTAGGAAGAAGATTGATCTTCAGGACTCTAGACCTAGGTCTTCTAAGAGGAGTTCTCAACTCCACCTAGAAGATCTAGTGAACCTAAAGTCCAACCTGTAAGCCAGACGACTGTTTATCATAAACAGGCATTGCACAAATCTGGCTTATGGAAAGAGAAGTCTACCTTGGTGACTGATACTGATGACAAGAAGGAATCTGAGTTACCCTCACCTTCTAAAGGTCAATGGGTAGAGTTTATGATGTGTGATGCCTCTGGGAAACCCAAGACAGTAAAGGCTTGGGTTCCTAACCTAAACTAATACATTTACTTGATATGTGCAGGGTGTTCGGTATAGCGCTGTGAAACTAACACGTGGATTATAGACAGCGGAGCATCCAGGCACATGACAGGAAATAGAGCCCTTTTATCAAATGTCAAACAAATAAAAGGAGGGCATGTTTCCTTTGCAGGAAACAAGGGAGGATACATCACAGCACAGGGAGAAGTGGGAATCAGAAAGTTAAGTTTGATAAGGTGAACTACGTTCAACAACTTCAAAATAACTTGCTTTCTGTTTCCCAAATCTGCGATAAAGGATTTAAAGTCATCTTCGACAACAACAAGTGTTACGTGCTGAAGAAAGACTATATGATTCCAGAGGATCAAGTTCTGATGACTGCTTCAAGATATAAGGATCTCTATGTCTTGGATCTGTCAACAGCTGCTCAACGGATCATGAAGTGCAGTGCTTTCTATCTAAAGCTACTGAGAAGGACTCAATCTCCTGGCATAGGAGAATGGGACACATTAGTCAAAGGAAGATGAATCACTTGATTCAGAAGGACTTAGTGAGAGGAGTAAATGTCAAGAACTTCCAACTTCCTGACTTTTGTTAGCTTGCAAGAAAGGCAAACAGACAAAGAAGTCTCATAAGGAAAAGAAAGTTCATTCAATAGAACTTCCTCTTGAACTTCTTCACATGGATCTGTTTGGTCCAGTCAGTACAAGGAGCATTGCAGGCGATCTGTACTGTTTTGTGGTCACTGATGACTACTCAAGGTTCACTTGGGTAATGTTTCTGAAATCCAAATCAGAAAATTTGAGTCATTCAAGGAATTAGTCACCACTCTGGAATCTCTCTACAAGCTAAAGGTTAGACAAGTACGCTCAGACACGGGACCGAATTCAAGAATCAATGGATGGAGGCATACTGCAAGGAAAAGGGGATTGTTCATCAATTCACTTCCGCATACACGCCTCAGATGAATGGAGTTGCTGAGAGGAAAAAATAGGAGCTTGATAGAGACTGCACGGACTATGCTAGCGGACTCGAAACTGCCTATCCAATTCTGGAATGAGGCAGTAGTAGCAAATGCATGTTATACACTGAATCGATCCTAATAGTCAAGCGCCACGGAAAGACATGTTATGAGCTACTACAAAGACGCAAACAACCGAATTTGGAGTATCTTGAAACCTTTTGGCGCGCCGTGTACACTTCTGAAGAAGACACAAGAAGGAAAATTCAGCGAGAAGGCAGATGAAGGAATCTTCTAGGATACAACATACCGAATAAGCGAGTTTACAATAACTCAACGGGTCTTGTAGAAGTGTGGTGTAATGTCGACGTTCAGAGATATACCACACCACCTACAGGGAAAAGGACCCGCCTACTTCTTCGATTATGATGGATTCTTCAAATCCTTCAACATACCTCTCTCTCCTCGGATGATGAGCTAGCTACTAGGATGATGTATGATATTATGAATACACCATCTAGCACACAGGGAGAATCATCTACTCAGTCAGGGGGAGTAGTCGACTCAGTGACTCCTCCTCTGAAGATGAAGCTGAAGAAGATGACCAGAACAGTCAGGAGGAACAGGTTCCAGTTCCAGCAAGTCCACAAGCATCTACGAGTGATGCACCTTCGACTTCAAACCTCAAACTCCAACTACCTCAGATGCAGAACCAAATGTTCATAATCTTGGCTCTGAGGTAGCTGTCCTACTACTCCAGGATCACGACTAAACGTTATCATCCCCTTGACAATGTATTGGGGATGTCAGATCAGAGAGTACAAAACCCGAAATCAGTTATACTCAGCTGATTACGCCTCGGTTATGGAAAAGGTTACATTCATGATGGTGCCTATCGATGTTTTGTCTCGCAGGTTGAGCCAAAATATGTCAGTGAGGCACTCAATGATGAGGCGTGGGTGAGTGCCATGCAAGAAGAACTTCTGCAGTTTAAGAAGTTAGGTGTATGGACATGGTTGATAACCTAAAGGTGCTAAAGTATTGGCACTAAATGGGTACTAAAATGCAAGAAGGATGACCAAGGGGTCATTATCAGGAACAAAGCTCGACTGGTGGTTCAAGGTTTTCGCCAAGTCGAGGGAATTGACTACAATGAGGTGTTTGCACCCGTGGCAAGGATGGAAGCTATTCGTATCTTCCTTGCCTATGCATCGTACATGAAGAAAAGTCTACCAATTAGATGTAAAGAGTGCATTCCTTCATGGGAGAAAAGAAGAGAAACAGTCTACGTAAGTCAACCCGAGGGTTTTGAAGATCCTTATCATCGGGATAGAGTTTACAAGCTCGACAAAGCTTTATATGGGCTTCATCAAGCTCCTCGAGCTTGTATGAGAAACTCTCAACTCATCTTGTGAAAACACGGCTTTCGCAGGGGAGTAATTGACTGTACACTGTTTATTAAGAAAAGGATGGCGACCTACTGCTTGTACAGATATACGTTGATGAATAATCTTCGGGTCAAAGAACGAAGAGTTATGTAAAGAGTTGAAGAAGTAATGTGAAGAAGAAAGAATTTGAGATGAGTGCCATGGGGGAGATGAAGTTCTTTCTCGGGTTACAGGTGGATCAAACACCTAATGGAATCTTTCTACATCAGACCAAGTATGTAGGAGACATTCTCAGTCGCTTTTGACATGGAGAATGCCTTGCGCTGGGACTCCAACTGCTACTAATCATGATATAGCACGGATGAGAATGGAGATCTAGTAGATGCCATATGTACGAGGAATGATTGGATCCCTCATGTATCTCACTGCCTCAAGACCTGATATTATGTATGCTACATGTCTATGTGCTCAAGATATCAGGACTAAACCAAAGGTCAACCATCTGATCGGGGTCAAAAGGATTTTTCGTTATCTGAAGGGTACACCCACACACACTGGATTGTGGTACCCTCATGATGATGACTTTGAGCTTACCGCGTATAGTGACTCGGATTACGGGGGCTGCAAGATGAACTACAAGTCTACATCAGCAGGGTGTCAATTCTTTGGGAGAAGATTAGTTACCTGGCAGTGTAAGAAGCAGACATCGGTTGCCTTGTCAACCTGTGAAGCCGAATATGTTGCTGCTGCTGCAAGTTGCTGTTCTCAAATCATCTGGATTCAACAGCAAATGCGGGATTACGGTTTAAAATTCTCATCTACTCTCTATTTTGTTGATAACTCTGCTGCAATTGCAGTAACTAAAAATCCGGTCCAACATCCTAAGACCAAACACATCGGTATTAAATACCATTTCATAAGAGATTGTTTTGAAAAGAACTTAATTGATGTGGTTAAAATTAATACTGATTTTCAACGCGCTGACCTCTATACTAAAGCCTTTGATAAACCACGTTTTCAATATTTATTAGAGGTCAACGGTGTTAAAAAGAAAAGTGAGGTAATTCCTGATGATGAAAATGTGTAGTCCGATGTCGTGTACTTAAATTTTATTTTATTTATTTTGATTTGTCTATTTGATTTTAATTTTATTTAAACTCATGTTCTCTTGCTGTTTATTAAAATCCTAAAATAATTAAACCAGAAATGATTTTAGTATTTTAGGGGGAGAATATGTCAGCAAGTTAACATTAAAAAAAAAAAAAAAAAAAAAAAAAATGAGGGAGAAGGAGTAGCGAGCTGAAATAAGGTAGATTGTATCTGTGATACCGATTCAATACCTTTGGAAAATGATAGTACACAGGAAAAATCAAGAGGGACTTTAAAATTTAAGTTTTAGTAATATGCAAAAGTTCAAAGTAATAAATCTGTGTAGTCTAAGCAATACTAAAAGGAAAGATGATAGAAAACTGGCAACTCCTAAGGTGACACAAAGAAGTAGACTTAGAGGTTGCTAGACCATATATGATATGTTGGTAGATTCAACACAATAGACAAATAGACCGGATTGGTGATTTCAAGATAAAACTAAAGTGTTCAACTGACTGTGGGCGTCCATCTTATCACTGGTTAACACAATCAACAATATTCCAATAAGGGGTAATGAGCAAGTAAACGCCACAAATGTGTGCGGATGACCATAACTAGAGCAAAGCAAGAAAAAATGAAAGACAAATGCAATAAAGCTAATGACTTATGTTGTTGGTGCATTTGTGGCAAATAAATAAATCTGCTCTAACAAGGAGATAGGTTATGTGCCTCTCTGCTGTGCGATGGCACTGACCTGAGGATAAGCATAACCTAGATATTCTAGAATTCATTGTTGTTTGCCGCCTCTCTGCTGTGCGATGGCACTGACCTGAGGACAGGCTTCTCTTTGAAAGCTCTAAGAATAGTCTCTTCTTGTAATAATACCCGTAGACCGCTCAAAAGCTCCTGAGGGATGTTGATTACCATATAAGTGTGGGATCCACAAGTGTTAGTTGAAATAATTAAACCTAAATAAGTCACCAGTCTGTGTCAAAAGTCTGTGTATGGATTTAAGTGGACAAACATACTGACAATCATTGTGGCTACATTCTCAAAGGTCCAAATCAATGTGAAAATCTAAGAGTTTCAGTATGATTTCCTTATGTTGCTAACGACTCTGGATGAACATCGAGAACTTGAGCATCAAAAGGTTTTATAACAGTCCCAAATGATTTGAATTGCCTGTATGATTCCAAAAATTGATTTGGTCCAGATGTGATCAACCTAAGTTGAAGCTATCTACTCCCGATCCAAATCCCGTAGATATCAATCTCTGGATTTATCTCTCACAAAAGCCAAAATATGTCTGATTATGTAATTAGTTTAAATTCTTAATTTTAGTTTGTTTTAAGTTTTAACTTGAGTCAAGTGTCGGCTACATCAGGAAAATCAGAAGGAATAAACTCACTAAAAGGGTCATGTCTGAGATGACCATATGTTTCTTTCTTTGAAAGGTTATTTAAAAGGGTCACGTCTGAGGTGACCAAAGTGGTTGAAAGGATCACGTCTGAGGTGATCAAAGTGTTTTCAAGATAAAAGGATCATGTCTGAGATGATCAAAAGTTCATAACGTTAATTTAATTAATATAAAAGAGTTAAAGGTAAATTGGTAAAATAGCAGAAAAATTAACTAAGTTTGACCCATTCGCACGAATGGACCATACGTATGACTAACCATACGAATGAAGTCCATTCGCACGAATGGATCATACGATTAGTCCAATCGGAGGCTTAGTGCGAACGAGTGAGTCAGTCGCACGACTGAACTTCAGTCGGACGACTGGAGAAGGGCGACTGACCCAATCGCACGACTGAGTCTCACTCGCACGACTGAAAGGTGGAATGAACTTAGTCGCACGATTGGATCTAGGGTGGATATAAATAGAGGTGGAGTCGGTCGCAGAGACTCCTCATTCTCAAATCGCCCCTAATTCGCATATTGTACCGTTACTCTGCCAAAATTTCATTTGCCTTAGCTTTCTTGTTGATTCTGTGATACTAACGTTCGTTCATCATCGTACAGGTACTTTGAAGTTCATTTCCATCAAAATCAGAAAGAATTGAAACCCTAATTGGATTAAAACGACTGTGAAGTGCGAACCACGACTGTCAAACCCTAATAACCTATTAAAACTAAGTAATATGTTAAAATTGAGTAAAATAGGTTGTTAGGGAAGAGAAGGAGACACTAAAGAACCGGTAAATTGAGTGATAAAACTTGTTCTGCTTAGATTCGAACTCTGGACGACTGAACACATGAGACAGACGACTGGTCGTCCGGATGAACTTCAGTCGCACGACTGAAGGGAGCGATTCACTTAATCGCACGACTGAACCATGCGAATGAGACTCAGTCGCACGACTGGTGTAACCGCACAAGAGTACATGCGCATGAGTCCAGTCGCACACTCAGTCGTGCGTATGAGGTCAATCGCACGTCTGAACCTCAATCGCACGATTCAGTCGCACGACTGTCTTCAGTCGTGCAACCCCAATCGCATGACAGGCACTTTTATTCAAAGTTTAAGTGTTGCTTTATACTCTTAGCTAACGAAACTAACGTTTATGTTATTATGTGTTACAGATGGCGAGTAGATGGAATATGAGCACCAAGCACAACATATGTGCTCACCTGGACTTGACATCCAGGAATGCAGCCGACTTCGCTGGCATTATTACTTTCCTACAGAGATCCAGGATCGCTTATGCTATATCTACTCCCTGCACACCGTACAGATCAGTGCAGCAGGCCTTCTGGGAAGGCGCATCTGTAGACAGATCCACCGAGCCTCATTGCATCAGGAGCTCGATTTTTGGTGAGGCTATCACTATTTCTGAGGAGGATCTGAGGATAGTGCTTCAGTTTGGAGACGATGCTGAGTGTCCCACACGTCTACACCCCCTCACGGTCCGTGGATGCTTCATGAGAGCCAAGTACTCTGGGGACATCAATGCCGGGGTACTCAACAAGAGTAACCTCTGTCCCCAGTTTAAGTACCTTGCGCACGTGCTGCTGAAGTGTATAGCATCACGGAAGGGAGGTTTTGACGAGCTCTCTGACCAGATTCAGAACGCTTATGCAGCGTTGGTGCTGAACCACCCGTTCAGCTTCTCCAGGATGATATTCAGTTACTTGGTGGAGAACCTCGAGGGGAAGGGGAAGGAAGGCTTCTGTATGTACCCTAGATTTCTACAGATGATCATTGATCAGAAGCTTCCTTCCCTGCCGAAGGAGAAGGATGACGCTGTTATTCTTGAGGTCATGGACGACACGACTCTTGGCAGGATGAAGGTATACAGGGGGAAGCAGGTGAAGCCCCCTGTCAGGAGGTTGTTTGGGCATCTGGCCCGGGCTGATTATGTGGCGCCAGCGAAGAGGAAGTGGCGCCACGAGGACAGTGACTCAGATGTGGAGCATATAGCTATACCAGAGACTGACTCTGATGACGATGATAGCGGCGACGCCGGGGATGACATGCCTGCCCCATCTAGAGGCACAGATACAGACGTTATTCCCCCGGGGTCAGCCACTGCCGGAGAGGTCGCAGAGATGGCCGGTTTCCATCAAGAGTTCGTCGCTGGTGATATCGAGGAGGAGGAGTCAGACGAGGAGCCCCTCACCAGGACTGTGGGAAGCAAAGTAGTTCCCACAGACCACGGGCTTAAGGTGGTTGGTGAGCACCCAAGGGACTCCTCGGAGAGAGATACTGACCCTAACTACGTTCCAGGGTCAGTTAGCAGAGCTGCAGGGGGAGCATCTACTTCCTCCGGGACTAGGAGGAAGCGGATGGCTCAACCACATGGGTTGAAGAAGAAGAAGCGTCGTTTGACCTTCGTGACTACCACCACAGCCACCACCACCACCACTACTGACATACCACCCATCACCACAGCCACCACAGCCACTACTCCTACTACCACATCCACCACTTTACCTACCACCACTGTAGCTATCCCATCCATCACCAGACCATTCACCCCTACTTTACCACCATCAGCTCACCGACCCATATTCACCACGGCCACTGCCACCACCACCACACATCAGGCTGGACCGTCAGCCCAGCCCTCACATGCTCATGGATTCACTCTACCTCACATCGGGGTAGAGGAGCAGCTTTCAGCGCTTAACCGTATGGTGATGCGTCTGCTTGCTGCGGACGAGGAGAAGGCGGCGCAGATCCGCCAGCTGACCGACCTGGCTGCTGCCCAATCTCAGCAACTGGCAGAGCAGGCTCGGGTCATAGACCAGCAGAGAGTTGAGGTGTCCCAACTCCAAGACATTCAGGCTCAGTCCGTCAAACGTATTGAGGAGTTGGAGACGACCAACAAGACTATCATGCTGAGGCTGAAGGGGTCGAAGGATGAGCCCCTGAAGCTAAAGGAAGGTGACGGAGATGATGGAGATGATGAGGATGAAGATGAGGATGATGATGAGGAAGATGATGATGATGAGGAGACTGAAGAAGATAGGACAGAAGGACATGATGATGATGACGAGGCAGAAGGAGGGGATGCGGCTGCATCAGCCTCTGCTTCAGGTCAAGAGCGGAGATCCAAACGTCGACAAGACCAGTCATCCACTACTTCTGCTCCTCCGAGCGACACTCCACAGATTCAAGACAAAAGTACTGATTAGACGTTTTATGTATTTATTTATTTTGTCCTTGAATCATGTAATGAAAAACAAGTGTATTAAATGTTTATATATATTAAGTTAATGTATGTCTGTTTGATTAATTACTAATGATTTATGTGTTGAATGTTTATATCAAACAGATCCAAACTTTCAAAGGGATGAGTTTGACTTTGCTCCCCTTCAAATGGTCAAGACTCAGTTAACCATGATTCTAGACCTACAAGGGATAGTAAGACGGTCTGTGAGTTATACCCCTGAAGAAGGGGAGATAATTCATGACCTGTCTGATGAGCAAATAGCAGAAATGTTCAAACTCAATCCCGATGAAATAGTGAAGGATGCTCCAACAGTTGATTCAACCAGTGATGAGGAACTGAATGATATTGATGAAGTTGAGGTTGAAGACATTACTGCAGAAGAGTATCCTCAGTACGCTGACGCCGAGGGAAATGTGGTCCCCAATCTGGGTGAATCCCTAGTCAGTGATGTTTTTGAGGTACTTGACAAGATGGAGCAAGAAGCAGAAAAGACTGAAGGAACAGCCCAAGTCTCCAATGCAGACGTAGATATTCGCAAGGCTGAATGGGCTGCTTGTTTTGAAGAAGTAAGAGCCCAGCGTGCTGCACCAAAGAGAGATGCCTACACCAAGCTCTACAGAGTCAAGAAACACCATAAGGTGTCAGGCAGGATTATCTCTTGGGCTTATTTTGAAGACCTTAACGCTTATGCAGTTAAGAGGGAGCAGGGCATAGAGTACTTCAGGTTCCCACATGATCTGAAGACTCTACCTGGTTTTGAGCTCAACCAGCTGGCTAAACTAAAGCTGCTGTATGCTGACCCGAGAAAGATGTCAGGCTGGTTTGAGGCTGCCCTGAGGAAAGAGTACCACACCAGGTGGGTCAACTTCAAACCTCAACAACCTACGAGGTATATCAGACGTTCTGAAGTTGATCCCATAACTAGAAAGCCAAAGATAGTGCTGAAGTGGAGTCCCCCGAGAACAATGTCGAGAATCCCTCTCCGGGAAATGCCACAGGACTTCACTCCCCACTTCAAATGGTGGTACTATGATTGGAGAACCGCTGAAGCTGTCATAGTATTGAATAAAGAGGGACAAATGGATACTATCAGGGTATTCGACCCAATGTGGCTAACCAACTTATCTGCTAATGATGTCTACACATTATATAGGTGGCCACTATTCTATGACACGCAAGATATTGTACAAGCCCTCCAATTCCAAAATGTCATAAGACTCTGCTTTGCTTTTGAGATACACGCAGGAGTCACTAAAGAGGAGAAGTACAAGAAGTATAAGGAGGTGATGCAGAAGACAAGAGAATAGATAGATCTAGGTCCAAGGGGGAGTTTGTTGATGCATGTATGTCCCTAGATCATGATTTGTAATGAAATGAACTTGTCTGTCTGATTATGATGAAATTGTAATCGATTAATGAAATGATATGAATTGGTTGTTACTTGTAATGTTTAATATTTCATTAATGAGTTGTGATTGGATTGATTGGGTTTATGAATGTTTGAATGAGTGCACATTATGTTATATTAATTAAAACATTCAAACTTAACTTAATGAAGTTCTCATGCGAATGGCCCATGCGAATGGACCACACGCATGAATAACTTCATACGATTGACTCAATCGCACGACTTAACCAGGAGACTGGATCAGTCGTATGATTGACACATAAGATTGACTCAATCGCACGACTGAACACTCAGTCGTGCGGATGAATCAACCGCATGGTTCAATCGCACGACTGAACCATACTTATGGCCCAGTCGCACGATTGAACAATATTAACCTATAAATAGACCCAATTCGTGGGAAAACGTAAGCATTCATCCCATTACGATTCCAGACGTACCCTAGCCGTCCAGAAGCCTCCCAAATCGTTCTCCAAGTTCATAGAACACATCAGATCGGTTCCTAATCGATTTCTGACGTTGATATCAATTCTTGATTGATTCATCGTGTGTTCTCACTGATTGGATCGCCAATCAAATAGGATTCCGCACTATTTGAGTTGGTTTAACACGCAATCACTCGGTATTTCGTTCAAATACCAGGTCCTAACATGGAGTCCAAGTGAAAAATCAGAGTTCAAGTGAAGACTCGTGCGGAAGAACAAAGTACCTTCGGAAGAACAAGTACCTTCGGAAAGACAAAGTATCTTCGGAAGAACAAGTACCTTCGGAAGAACAAAGTACCTTCGGAAGAACAAAGTACCTTCGGAAGAACAAGTACCTTCGGAAGAACAAAGTACCTTCGGAAGAACAAACACCTACAGAAGATTATGCAGTTGCGGAGCTCAAACACTTGTATTTAAATATACAAGTGTTACAAGTCAACAAGACAGTTGTGCAAATCCCAAGAGATCCGGTGTTTCCTTAACTGAAACACGCGTGCCTATAAATATGGATCCTAGGTTTCACATCAAAAAAAAAACAAAAAGACGACACACGAACACAAACAACCAAGCATCAATACGGCAAACCCAAACATCACATCAATTCACACAAACATAAACCCTAGCAGCCGTCACATCAACATCAACACGTTCAAAGCATTTATTGTTCATTATTTATTCATCTGTAATCATTAATCAATTTAATGAAATATGTTTGAATCAAATCTTTTCTTTTGCATATTAATTGTGTTCTTCTCATTGTGTTCGTCATAATCATTAATCATTATATTTTATATTTAGTTATTAAACTATTATACAAGGTTAATGTTGATTCCACAAACATTAACTTGATTCCCTATTAACACCGATAATTCCTGATTGCGATCCTTGGATTCACAGGTGGTATCAGAGCCAAGTGCTCATTGATTTAGATCGATTGATCTATCAGTGTTAATAGTGTTTAATTGTTTGCTTGTTTCACTAGATTTGTCAGTTTTTGCTAATTAGATCTATTGTTTTTAAGCAAATCGTTTTTGTGTGAATTGATTAAAACAGTGAATTGTCCTTCAGCAAGTACTGTTTCATTGCTTGATTAACTTGGGTCAATATTCAAATCAATTGAATAGTAGATCTTGGTTATTGATTGACATTCATAAATTGTTCAAGTTTATTTGAACAAATACATTAACAAATTTTTGATTCAACAAATCAAAACATGAGTAACTTTGGTGGATCATCATACCAACCTCCAAAGTTGGAAACAAAAGCAGATTTTATTTCCTGGAAAATTAAGTTCAAAAAATCATGTGAATTATACAGATTCTGACTTATGGGTGTCAATAACTGAAGGTCCTTATATTCCACCCACTCTTGGGCCGGATTATAATGACAATAATCAACCCATAAGTACAAAGGATCTGTCACCTGATGATATTAAGAAGGTTAAAGTTGATATTAAGGCATACAGCTTACTTAGTATGGCTTTACCTGAAGAAATATTAATCAGATGTGAGAATTATAAAACAGCAAATTCCTTGTGGAAGATTCTTCATACACTCTGTGAAGGGAGTGATGAAATCAAAAGCATTAGGAAGGACACCCTTCGTTCATAATATGAAACCTTTCATCATATTGAGGGTGAATCAATTCCTCAACAACTCCATAGATTTATGCAACTTGTAACAGAGATGAATATCTTGGAGTTGAAATACACAAATGAGGAATTAAACAAGAAGATGCTCCATACTTTGCCTGAAAGTTGGAAGCAAACTGTGTCCATGTTCAAGAACACCATTGACCTCAAAGCAACTGGTTTAGATATATTGGTAGCTAAAGTTGAGGCTCTTGAAATGGATGAAAAATCAAGAAACAAGAGTGTGAGAACACATGTCTCACCCTATCACTTTAAAGAAACAAAAAGTGCTGGAAGTGCCTTCATTTCCAACAATGATAGTGATAACTCTTGTACTTTGAGTGAAGATGAAGAGGAAGTAAGTTTCTATGCATCAAAGCCTTCAAAGAAATCTTTCATAGTAAGTCAAGAAAAGATAAAGGAAGAACTGATGATCGAAGAGATACATCATCAGTAAAGTCTTCATCAAATAACAACCAAACAGAGCCACACTGTCATTCTGGACTCTAAAGAACAAAAAGCAGCTTTTGCAGCTTTCAGTTCAAGTTTTCAAGCTTATCTGGAAAGCTCATTAACATCTGCCAACATTTGCCAGCAAGACTTGGAAGAACTACATCTAGATGTAGTGGAGGAGATGGATCTACAATAATGGCAATGATTGCTTATAGATCCAAAAAATATCTCAAGAGAAATAAAAATTTGGCTGCTGCAAGTAAATCATCAAAGATTGGTGTTGGTAAGTCAAAGGTAAGATGCTTCAAGTGCAATCTCTATGGACACTTTTCTAGAGAATGCAATCAACAATCAAATCTTGATTTGACACAACATCAGCAACATCAATCTCACCAACCATCATCATCTCAAAGATCTTTCAGACAACCACAAATTACCAACTCATCCCCACCAGCCACAAATACATCAGCAGGAACAAGTAACTCTAAAAAACTAGGTTGATCATACTTAAAGATGGAACCTGTGACTGGAGTATGTATGAGCAGGAAGTCTTGGAAGAAAATCAAGCTTTAATGGCTCACATGGAAAACAAAGTTCCACCCATGGCTAGAGAGGTAAGAGATAGGTTATGTTCATCAATGTGGCTATAGAGGTAAGAGATAGGTTATGTTCATCAATATGTGTTGAGGAAGTTGAAAGATATAGAGTCCATGCTCAACAACTGGCTGATAAAGTTAAAGAAACAATGATTTTGAATGAATCTCATGTAAGAGAACATAAATTATATCAAATCAAAATTAACTCTTTACAAAAGGATTTAGATAAACTTGTTTAAGAAAATTATAGTTTAAAAGCACAAGTTGAGCATCTGACCACTTTCTTAACTAAATCCATGGCTGATCATGCATCAACTGAAGTGAAACTTCAGAAGTTTCAACTTTCTTCTCAGTAGTATGAGAAATTGTAAATCCAGGATAATCAAACTTGAATCAAATCATGAAGATTATAGATCAAATATGATAATCACAATCAAAATCCCTTTGATCTTCAATTAGATTGCAAAATATATCTTTACAAGTAATCCCCCAATCAAATGGTCATGCAAGCATTAGCCTAATCCTAATAACAATTAGGCTATTTATAGTGAATATAATATTCACTAATTACATTTAACCCCTAGACTTAGGCTAATTAATGAAATTACATATAAAACATAAAAATGACTAAAAACCAGATAAAATATATTTTGTTCACACAAAATATATTTATTACAATAAAACTCCTAGTCATCTAAATCTTCAATGTCTCATCTCGGTTCTTCTTCTCGAACGTTTCGGGTTTGACTTTTGTGTTGACTTTGACCGTGACGTTGACTTTTGTTGACTTTGACTGTGTTGATAATATAGACTATCTTGTACAGCTCCAACAATACTCCCCCTTAGTCTATCATTATCAACGTCTTCATACGAATTCAGCCCCGAGAAGTCAATAGTAGAAAGATCTTCAAATTTTTTGAATTTGATGAAAAAAGTTATTCATCTCATAAGCTCCCTCTATTTATATGATCTCCCTTTTCGAGTGCATCCTTTGAGAATATATTGGAACAGCTTTCCCCAATCTCTAATCTCGAGAGCTTCAAAACATGTAGGAGGAGGATTCCTAGCTCGGTATCTTCTGCAAACTTGAGGAACAGGTTCTCTGATCAGGTACACTGCTCAACTGATGATCGACCATCACTTACAGCAAAAATCTGAAACACATTCACAAACACAATCTCGACATTTCTAATTAGATCATTTCATTTTAACAAAATAAACTCGTGTTTATCTGTGTGTGAAAACAAGCGAACCCGTGTTCGTTTGTGCGTAATTCTGTGAAATGTATGAAAAATGATAACATTGTAACAACATAATATGGAAGACCTAAAAGAATTTTGAAATGAAAATTTATTATATACATTTATTATAATATATTTTTTTATTTATATTTTTTTATAACCGAGAACTGAATCGATCATGAGATCACATCCTCAAGATATACTTTAGCACAAAGATGAAATTAATCATCGACAAGCAATGAGATCACACTGATAACTAAATCTAATCACAGTCTCTGAATGATTTTAAAATTCTCAAACAGATTAATAACGATTGTTGATATGTTTGTCCACTTAAACCCATGCCCTATCTTTTTCAACAAGCAACAGATGATTCGTTAAGGTTCGATTAAATACTTTAGAATGCTAGGACCCCACAATCATTTGGCAAAAACCCTCACCCAACCTCAGGATTTCTTGAATTTTGTTACGATCTTTATGGAACAAGGCTTGTGCATTAGTGTGCAAGTGATTATCAATAGAACATTGCATTCTGTGATGAATTCATCGTTTAGATGATTTGATACAACTTAGACCAAAATGATGAGAGCTCCAGGTCTATACTCACGTATAACAAAGGAGATGACCATTTAATCATGTGTTGATGAGAGCTCCAGGTCAGTACTATCATACAGCAAAGGAGATCATCACTCCAGGTCAGTACTTCCGTACAGCAGAGGAGATTAGCACAAACACAAGACACATAAATACACCAAACATGGCTCAAAGATATGGCTTATATGATTTGTATCATGGTGGGTGAAAGATCAATTCTCAATCCAATTTTTGTCGGGATTCAGTTTTGTGGAGGCCATAATGATTGTGTAAAACCATACATCCTTAAGCATACATTTTAGTTTAAATCATCATACTGCTGTCTACTTTATTCTTCAGGCTGAGTCTACCAAGCATATCATTAAAGAATCTGTTTGTTTTTCTATTATTTGCAATTAAAAATAAGATGTAAATCAGATAACAACATCAGTTACTATCATTTCTCATTTTAAAACGCAAGTCATGCAAAAACAAGCATTTTAAGATGATATACAATCATTTCTTAGTCATCTCAAATCAAGTTCACAGTTCTCTTTTTATTATTTTTATTGAGTCTTATCATACTCTCCCCTTAAATTTTATTTTTGCAACCCCTTGTCTTTTTGTATATTTTTGTATTTTTTTTTATTTTTTTATATATTTTTATAAAATTATGCAAAAATAGAAATTTACCAAAGAAGATCTTCCAAATTACACTGATAACAAGATAAGAAATGAATGATCAAGAAATATGTAGTGACTGTGAATTGAGAACTGTGATTGTGCAGATAAAAATCCAGATTGTGGATAAAATACCATGACCTTAACCTGTTTGTTCCGCCTCAAATTTAAATTAGGAACAATCTCTGTCAGTAAACCGGATTACTAACAGTCCTCCTGAATTGTTCTTGCACTCATTAACAAATTAGTTAGAAAAGGGAACCCATGCCATCGTAGTCCTGGATGTTCCTTTTTCATCAATATAAGTAACCTGCTTCTGCACACAACCGTTTAAACAATCGGGGATTGCAGTATCCTTCTTTTTAATTTGCCAAATTTGTTTCGGTTCAATTAATTTGGATTTGAATGAATTAAATTTGGAAATCATTTTTTGTTTAAGACCGGAAGGAAAAGAATTTGGTTTTGAACCTTTGGTCATTATCATCTTTGTATCATGTGAAACCGACTTCACATGAAAAGGTTTGGATGGAGGGTTTTTCATCCAACCATTCAAAGATGTTTGCTTTTTACCTTTTGAACCAGAGAAGCAACCCGTGTTGCCTTTACCAACTAGAACATTCTTTGTAGACTGTGATCCGGAGAAGCAATTCGGTTTGCCTTTACCATCCGAAACAAGTCTTTGAGGACATTTCTTTACCACATGACCTTCTTTTCCACAATCAAACCAAGCCTTGAAAGGCTTTTGATTCTTTGTAGTCCCGTGTTGTGGAGGTGGTGATGAGGATTGCTTTGAGCTTGTAGCAGATTCTTGCTTGTTCTGAAGTTTCCTGTGCTGAACAGGGAATGAGATCTTCACTGATTGACTGGGTTGCTTTGCAATTGGAGAAGAGATCCGTATTGGTCTTGATTCAGCTTTTGGAAGCTTTTGAGACTTGACAATGTCATGAGATATCTTGATCTGTGAGGAACCAACACGCTCCCCTGTGTTTGATTCATCATTTGAGCTTATCCAGTCTCGTATACACAGATCTGCTTCCAAAGGATCTTGATTGACACCTCCTATTGTGTCGGCTTCGGTTATAGAATTCTGATTGCCTGACGATTCAACAACTGTTCCTTCTTTGACAAACCTGACAGGAACAGACGAAGGAATGTTAGCTGTTTTGAATTTGTTGAAGAAGGTTGGAGAAGCAACTGATATTGGGTTTGGAGCATCAGAGGTGGAATCATCATTAATCTTCTTATCAGACTCCTGCCTGAGGAATCCCAAACCTACAGGAGAATCCTGCACATCTCTAACCTCTTTAAGATTAACGTTGCTTAAACCTGCATTTAAACTATTAGTTTCAGCAGCTTCAATCAAATCATTAGATGGATGAGGTTGAGGCATAGGATAGTAACAATGAGTGCTAGGAGGAGGATAGATGTATGGATTTTCACCACAACCCACTCCCGTTTTAATCCTAGCTCCCCTTTGTTTACATAGTAGCTCTTCTTGTTTCATTCCGGATATGGTCCATCTATCAAGCTTTGTTTTAAGCTTGCTTGTTTCAAATTCAGCCAAGGTGACTCTTTTGTTTAAAAGATTAATTTCAGCATTTCGTTCAAGAAGAGTTCATTTTAAATGATCATTTTCTTTTAAAGCTTCATTTAATTTTATGAAATACTTGGCTTCATTCTTTTTAAGTTCTGCGTTTATGGTGGTTAATTCCTTTTGGTTATCTAAAAGTAACCTATTAGCTTTATACACACCAAATAGCCTAATTTTGCAAGCAGAAGAACACATATCTTGAACTGTCTCGTATGGAAGATCCAGGATAGCTCTTTCAGCAGTAAGAGCCTTCTCGCAGTTGCAAACTCTGGTATTTCGCTTCCATTCCTCTTCCTTCTCAGCATTAAAAACTTCATCATTCTACTCAGCTCCACCTTTACCCATTGATGTCTACTTAAGCTCCTATTGTGCCTCTTCAATTCTAGGTTTAGGTAAACCGTCAGAATTGGTGCTAGCATCTGATCTCTCTTCTTGTTTCTTTTAGAGTTTGAAGTGATCTTTGGAGTTAGATATGTCGATTCATAGTACTCATGACGTTTGATATCCAAATCCATTTCTTTCAGTTTGTTGATCACCTCCATTAGTTTGTAATCCCGAAAACCTCTATCTCGTTTAATCGACTTTGCCGTGTGAGCTCCATTCTGATAGGAGGGAATCAATCAATCTTAGAACTTGTTCATGATTTCCCGATTGGGCATCAAACTTCTTCAAATTGTTTGCTACCAACTGTTGGTCCATGTGATCGAAAAACAATACAATTGAAGTGATGAATTGCTCAATATCTAACATCCATGCTAAACAAAAACAATTAAGAAGATAGAAAACAATTCTAACACATATTTGATAACAAAATGAACAATAACAATCAATAACATGAAGCACAATAGTATTTCTGTGTAAAAACTGCTTAGAATAGGTAACTTGCAACAATGATCCATGATTAGGGTTTTGCAAGCTTACCTCACAATGAGAATTGACAAAAGTATATATAGCAGTTGTAGTTTCGCAGACAGTTTCGCTACCAGCGAAACTGTCATGTCGAAACTATAGTTTCGCCCGGCAGAACACAAGTTCGCCGGGTAAACTAGAACAACAAACTGTGAGCGAATGTATAGATTCACTCACAGTTTCGCTGGACTGCCAAAACTACACAATACAAAGAACATACAAAAGGAAACTAAAAAAAGTCCTATTACAAGTAAAGTAAACAGCTATACTAAAGTGAGTCCAACCTATACATGATCTTCAATACTCCCCCTAGGTTGGATCTCACTATCTTCACTCTTCTTGATTTGACTTATCAGCTCCAGTTTCCTCTGCTGCCGTTGATCTGTCTTCAGCGCCTCCTGCAACAACATCCTCAGAAGCTTCAGCCAATGATCCTCCAAGGTTCTTTCCTGCATCACTAGCTTCTTCAGAATGACCACTAGCCTTTGCAAACTGCCTGGTCAGATCTTGAACATCCATATCAAACTCATCCTGAGTTCTCACCCTTTCAGCTAGCTTCTTGACCTCCGACCTTACTCCCCTTATCTTGTTTGCAACATTCATGAACAAACTGGCTTTTTTTCTAGTTTCCTCTCCAGCCCCAACTTTAATGTGATTTTCACATAGTACCAAAAGGTCTTCATCACAAAAACTAAACAACTCCATCGGATCAAAACCTCTGAACTCCTTTCCATGTTTAGCTCTAATCACAGCCTCTCTAGTATTGTTGTCATAAAACCACTTCTCAAAGTCCTGTAGTTGTTGGGGAAGAGGATCAGCCAATCTTACCCGATTTACAGTCTTTGGAGGTTTAACTCTTAGTACAATCCTTCCTTTTCCTGTCTCCCAATCTTTATCCTTCTTTGATCTCTTTCTTTCAGCTTTCATATATCCAAAAGACTCAAAATTATCATTAAGTCCATTTTTTATCTCCTTCTCAAGAAATGATGCTCTTTCACTTAAGTGAGCATTGATCAAAGGTAGAGTTGCTAAACGTCTCAAATCCCATTTAGGCAAGGTCTTAAAAGCCTTCCTCTTAAGCATATAACTTATATTTCCTCCCCGTCTCTTGATCATGAACATCTTTAAACTTGGATTGTAACACCAGCTTATGATTTTCTTATCGGCTTCCTTCCTGCTTAATCCCTCCAAATTTTGAAACAAAGGAGTGATTTCCTCCACCTCCTTTTCTTTCACCAACCAATCATTTTTATCCATTTCAAAAACATCTGCATCATCTTCTCCCTTCTTAGCAACATAAATCAAAGGTCGCTCATCAACTTCATAAAATTCCGGTTCTGAATCATAGTCTATGAGTTGTTCATCTTCCTCCTCTTCATCAACCAACCCTTTGCCTCTATCAGATACTCCTTCAGTGGTAGCTGTAACAACAACTTCTTCACCAACAATATCTTTTTCAAAATCAAACTGCATGTTTACAAACCCAGCCTCAACAATATCTTCCTCATCATTCCTTCCAACATTCTCTCTTGGAATTTCCTGCTCTCTTCCACCAGTAGTTGCTGCTCCAGAAGTGCCCTCTCCTACCTTAGATGAAGTACCCACATTCAGAAATGAGTACTTTGATGTATCAGTCAAATCATATAACTCAGATTGAGTCAGTTGACTAGGTAGGCCGGCTGCAGCTTTCAGTTGTGTAATCTCCTCAAACAACTTCTTAACCAGTTTGTTTTGATCAACTAACATTCTCTGCATTTCTTCAATCACCTCATCTTTCTGTCTTTCTCTGATCTCCTGATTTGTAAGTTTAGTCTTAATCATACTCAGTTCATTGGCCAACGAAGTATTCAGGTTTCGTATCACATCCTCATCAAGATTTTCACTAGCTTCTCTTCTAGCTGTAAATCCCTCATGTCTATGTTTGGTTCGCCGCTCAGGCTCAGCAAAATCAGTTTTCTTCTTAGACCTCCTTTCTTTCTCAACCCTGATCTCCTCAGCTTGTGCATCAATATCCTCTTCAAAATCATAATCCTTTTCTTTAGCATATCTCTTCCTTTTCTTTGTAGCATCAGCTTGCTGTACTCTTGTTTCTTCAGCTCTTTTACTCTCAGACTCATCCACCCGTCTAATATAATTCCAGCGTTCTGGAAGATACATATTTTCCCAAAGATGGATGATTTTACCACTAAAGTCGTGAATAGCACAGCAATCAGCAAAAATACGGGGATTTATCTGCACCAGCCTCTTAATCTCTCCATGTTTTGGAACATCAGGTATAAGATCATCAAAAATCATCTGAAGAAAATGAGGGTATAGCAGCCATTTGTCTTTCTTTACATCCATCACATTCTCTGCCATATATGCAAAAATCAATCTAGCTATATTGGCCTTCTCCCCTTTACAACACAGCACCATTGCCTTAGCCCAATCAAGATTAAGTCCATCGGATCCACCTTTACGCTGATCTAGACACATGATAAAAACATGAGCGATATATCTCCATTCTTTAGATAAGAATGACTTCTTGATCTCTTTCCTTGAACCAAAGGCTGGTCCCTCATACCCCATACTTCTAAAAGCTTGAAACACCTCAGACTCTGTCATAGCTACTTCATCTCCAGAATCATCTTCAAGTCTAAGAATCCTCGAAACACTCTCAGCAGTGATCGTCACATCATGATCAATAACTTTGGCAGTGATTCGCTGTACATCTCCTCTAGTATCATATTCTGCAGATCGCCAAAAATCTCTAATATGAAGATCATAAATAGTAGGCGAATGAGATATGGCATAGGCTATAGGTGATCTTTGAAGCCATCTGATACAATCTTGAAATCCAGCTGCCTTAGGGTGAGTATCATCTAAAATGGCTGTGATGTTATTCCGCTCATCAAATTTGAGATTAGCCATGATAACCTGATAAAGAAAACAATTAAATTTGAATGAGAAATTATGAAAATAAGAAAATAATACTAAAACAAAGGAAACTAGCAGTTTCGGCAAGCGAAACAATAGTTTCGCTCATTAAGACATGATAGTTTTGCTGAACAAAAACAGTTTCGACAATGAAAACTAACAGTTTCGACAATGAAGATCAATGCTCACTTAAGTGAAAGAGCATCATTTCTTGAGAAGGAGATAAAAATAGACTTAATGATAATTTTGAGTCTTTTGGATATATGAAAGCTGAAAGAAAGAGATCAAAGAAGGATAAAGATTGGGAGACAGGAAAAGGAAGGATTGTACTAAGAGGTTAAACCTCCAAAGACTGTAAATCGGGTAAGATTGGCTGATCCTCTTCCCCAACAACTACAGGACTTTGAGAAGTGGTTTTATGACAACAATACTGGAGAGGCTGTGATTAGAGCTAAACATGGAAAGGAGTTCAGAGTTTTTGATCCGATGGAGTTGTTTAGTTTTTGTGATGAAGACCTTTTGGTACTATGTGAAAATCACATTAAAGCTGGGGCTGGAGAGGAAACTAGAAAAGAAGCCAGTTTGTTCATGAATGTTGCAAACAAGATAAGGGGAGTAAGGTCGGAGGTCAAGAAGCTAGCTGAAAGGGTGAGAGCTCAGGATGAGTTTGATATGGATGTTCAAGATCTGACCAGGCAGTTTGCAAAGGCTAGTGGTCATTCTGAAGAAGCTAGTGATGCAGGAAAGAACCTTGGAGGATCATTGGCTGAAGCTTCTGAGGATGTTGCTGCAGGAGGCGATGAAGACAGATCAACGGCAGCAGAGGAAACTGGAGCTGATAAGTCAAATCAAGAAGAGTGAAGATAGTGAGATCCAACCTAGGGGGAGTATTGAAGATCATGTATAGGTTGGACTCACTTTAGTATAGTTGTTTACTTTACTTGTAATAGGACTTTTGTTAGTTTCCTTTTGTATGTTCTTTGTATTGTGTAGTTTTGGCAGTCCAGCGAAACTGTGAGCGAATCTATACATTCGCTCACAGTTTGCTGTTCTAGTTTACCCGGCGAACTTGTGTTCTGCCGGGCGAAACTATAGTTTCGGCATGACAGTTTCGCTGGTAGCAAAACTGTCTACGAAACTACAACTGCTATATATACTTTTGTCAATTCTCATTGTGAGGTAAGCTTGCAAAACCCTAATCGTGGATCATTGTTGCAAGTTACCTATTCTAAGCAGTTTTTACACAGAAATACTATTGTGCTTCAGGTTATTGATTGTTATTGTTCATTTTGTTATCAAATATGTGTTAGAATTGTCTTCTATCTTCGTAATTGTTGTTGTTTAGCATGGATGTTAGATATTGAGCAATTCATCACTTCAATTGTACTGTTTTTTTATTTATTTATAAAACTGTACAAAAATAGAAATTTACCGAAGAAGGTCTTCCAAACTGCACTGATATGAATATAAGAAATAAGTTCTCAAGAAATATGCAGTGATTGTGAAGTGAGAACGGTGATTGTGCATATAAATATCCAAATTGTGGATAAAATACCATGACCTTAACCTGTTTGTTCCGCCTCAAATTTGAATTAGGAACAATCCCTGTCAGTAAACCGGATTACTAACAGTCCTCCCAAATTGTTCCTGCACTAATAAACAGATTAGTTAGAAAGGGGAACCCAAGCCATCGTAGTCTTGGGAGTTCCTTTTTCAGTAATATAAGAAACCTGCTTCGGCACACAACCGTTTAAACAATCGGGGGTTGGTGTATCCTTCTTTTTAATTTGCCAAATTTGTTTCGGTTCAATTAATTTGGATTTGAATGAATTAAATTTGGAAATCAATTTCTATTTAAGACTGAAAGGAAAAGAATTTGGTTTTGAAGCTTTGGTCATTTGCATCTTTGTATCATATGAAACCGGCTTCACATGAAAAGGTTTGGATGGAGGGTTTTTCATCCAACCATTCAAAGATGTTTGCTTTTTACCTTTTGAACCAGAGAAGCAACCCGTGTTGCCTTTACCAACTGGAACATTCTTTATTGAGTGTGATCCGGAGAAGCAATTCGGTTTGCCTTTACCATCCGAAACAAGTCTTTGAGGACATTTCTTTACCACATGACCTTCTTTTCCACACTCAAAACAAGCCTTGAAAGGCTTTTGATTCTTTGTAGTCCTGTGTTGTGCAGGTGGTGATGAGGATTGCTGTGAGCTTGTAGTAGATTCTTGCTTGTTTTGATGTTTCCTTTGCAAAACAGGGAATGAGATCTTCACTAATTGAGTGAGTTGTTTTGCAGTTGGAGAAGAGATCCGTATTGGTCTTAATTCAGCTTTTGGAAGCTTTTGAGACATGACAATGTCAGGAGATATATTGATCTGTGAGGAACCAACACGCTCCTCTGTGTTTGATTCATCATCTGAGCTTGACCAGTCTCGTATACACAGATCTGCTTCCAATGGATCTTGATTGACAGGAATAGGATGTGTTGTTGTTGGAACTTGATAATTAGGTGATTTCGGATTTATCTTTTCTTTCACAACCCTGACAGGCTCAAAAGTAGGAACTTCACCTGCTTTAAACTTATCAAAGAAGTTAGAAGAAATAGTAGATATAGATTTACAAACAACCGGGACTGAACAATCGTTAGCTTGACTGTCAGGATTCGATTTATTGTATCCCATACCAGTTGTAGAATCATAATCATCTCGCACCTCATTAAGATTCACACCGCTCAAACCTACATGCAAACTACTATTAGATTGTTCAAACAAATCATTTTTAGGATGAGGTTTGGGAATTGGTGAATAACATAAAGTAGAAGGGGGTAGAACTGAATTAAATACAGTTTCACTATCAGATTTATATCCAATCCCATGTTTCACCCGCGCTCCTTGTTGTTTAGCAATAAGCTCATCCTTTTTCATGTGTGAAAGGGTCCATTTATCAAGCTTTGTTTGAAGCTTTGTCGTTTCAAATTTAGCTAAGACAGCCCTTTCTCTCAGAATATTAATTTCAACGTTACGCTCCAAAATGGTTCTTCTTAAAAGATCATTTTCAGCCAATGCTTCATTAAGTTTTCTTGAAAAAGCAATTTCATTTTTCTTTAATTCCTGATTGATTGTTTTTAATTCTTTTTCATTTTCCAATAACAATTTGTTTGCCTTATAAATCCCAAATAACCGGATTTTGCATGACGAAGAACACATATCCTGAACAGTCTCATAAGGAAGACCCATGATAGTTTGTTCTGCAGCTAAGCTCTTTTCACAGTTGCAAGCCCATGTGATTTCTTGTTGTTCCTCTTGTTTGACCTTCAGCATCTCTTCAACCTCAAATTCTTTCTTTCTTTTATAAGCTTTTCCAACCTTATCATCATCGGTTCTCACAGACTCCGGTTTAGTGTCATTGTCGACTCTCCGAGCTTCATAGTTCTCTTCAACAGTTTCTCTGAATTCAAAATTTAAATCCGAATCAGTTCTCAATAATTTCAACTTTTCAATCATCTCTGTTTTGTAATCAAGTATGCTTGTTACAGAAGAGACAAGATCAGTATTAAGCGCGCTAGTTTGATGTGGGAACACGGCTTGTTGAAATTCGTTTCTTTGGATATCCAGCTCAAGAGATTTTAGTCTGTTGATCATATCCACAAGTTTTGTGTCGACATAACCTCTTTCTTGCTTTAGCATTTTAACTTGATGATTCCATTCGGATGGAAGAGACTCGAGAAGCTTTTGAATTTCTTCATGATTACTGAGATCAGGCACATGCTTCTTTAGATTATTTGCTACTTTTAAAAATCAATCAATTAAATCTGACAATTTTTCTTTCTTTGTACCTGCAAAAGAGTCAAACCGGCTTTGTGCCATTGTGAGATTATCTGATTTAAAGTCTTCTGAAGATGACATGATTGTAAAAATTTTGAACAATTAAACGCCCCAAAATATTTTTCCCAAAAATTGTAAAATAATTCTCCCCCGGAAAAAATATTATTTTTAAATGTCACGCTAGACAATCTTAGCAACTGGGGTCAAGTTTTTAAAATAACCCATTTACCAAGTATTAATTTTAACTATCCCAAATTGTTACCAAATTGTTAGCCCACAATTTGCTACCAAACCCAGCCCAATAAAAATAACCCATTTACCAAGTTTTTAAAAACCAGCCCAATGTTAGGCCAACCCAAAGTCCATTTAACCTAATCAAACCCTATCAAACACAAACACAATACACACATAAGTGTGAAGGTAGAGAGAGAAGCGGACAAGACTAGGGTTCCGACGGGTTCTTTCCGGCGAGCCGCCTTTCCGGCGAGATTTCCGGCGGCCGGAAAAAAAATTCCGGCGATCTATGACCGGAACAACCTCTACCCTCACTAAACTCAACCTTCGGAATTCAACGGTAACCTCAGTTTTCTTTGAAAGTCAGAAACAACGGAGATATTGAGGAAGAAGATTGTTGCAGCTAGGGTTCCGGTGATGGTGGCGGGGGTTCCGGTGAGTCGACTCAGCCTCCGAGCTTCGATGAGTTCCAAAGGCAGACGTCGACCAGAAGCTACAATGGGCAATTCGGTCGCTATCGCTGTCAAAGCCGCAGCCGAGACCAGCGATTGTGTTGATGATAAGCCTGACATCGACGATTCCGAGGGGTTGTTGTTGAAGCTGAAATCGTTCTGTGTGAGATGGATTCGCTAGGGTTTGGGAGGTTTGTGTGCAGCAGGAAGAAGCGAACGAGGAGAAACATCTACTGCTTGTTGAAAAAGATAGGGCATGAGTTTAAGTGGACAAACATATCAACAATCGTTATTGATCTGTTTGAGAATTTCAAAATCATTTAGAGACTGTGATTATATTCAGTTATCAGTGTGATCTCATTGCTTGTCGATGATTAAATTCATCTTTATGCTAAAGTATATCTTGAGGATATGATCTCATGATCGATTCAGTTCTCGGTTTAAAAAAAATAATATAAAATAAAAACAAAAAAAACAACACAAAAAATTATATAATAGATATAAAATATGTTATAATACATGTATATAATAAAAAATAGAAAAATATAATAAAATTTCTTTTCAAATATTTTTAGGTCTTCCATATTATGCTGTTACAATTTTATCATTTTCATGTATTTCACAGAAATTGCGTACAACCGAACACGGGTTCGCTTGTTTTCAAACACAAATAAACACGGGTTTATTTTGTTAAAATGAAATGATCTAATTAGAAATGTCGAGATTGTGTTTGTGAATGTGTTTCAGATTTTTGCTTTAAGTGATGGCCGATCATCAGTTGAGCAGTGTATCTGATCAGAGAACCTGTTGCTCAAGTTTGCAGAAGATACCAAGCTAGGAATCCTCCTCCTACATCTTCTGAAGCACTTGAGACTAGAGATTTGGGAAAGCTGTTCCAATATCTTCACAAATGTTGCACTCAAAAAGGGGGAGCATATAAATAGGGGGAGCTTATGAGATGAATAATTTTTCTCATCAGATTCAGAAAGCTTCAATTTGAAGATCTTTCTAATGTTGACTTTTCGGTGCTGAATTCGTTTGAAAACGTTGATAATGATAGACTAAGGGGAGTATTGTTGGAGCTGGAAAAGATAGTCTATATTATCAACACAGTGAAAGTCAACAAAAGTCAACGTCACGGTCAAAGTCAACAAAAGTCAAACCCGACACGTTCGAGACGATGATCCGAGACGAGACGTTGAAGATTTAGATGACTAGTAGTTTTATTGTAATAAATATACTTTGTGGGAACAAAATATATTTTATCTTGTTTTTAGTCATTTTTATGCTTAATATGTAATTTTGTATTGATTAGCCTAAGTCTAGGGGGTTAAGTGCAATTAGTGACTATTAGTCTAGACTATAAATAGGTTAATTGTCATTAGGTTTTGGGTTAATGGTTGTATTACCAATTGATTGAGGGTTTTACTTGTAAACAATATTATTAGCAATCAATAGAGATCAAAGGGGTTTTGATTGTGATTATCATATTTTGATCTAATTATTCATGATTTGATTCAAGTTTGATCATCCTGGATTTACACCAACAGAAACCGATCAAGAAAATCGGACATCCTTTCATTCTTTAAAGCTGCAAAATTATCAAACCGACATTGTGCAATTGTTAGATTATCAGATTTGAAGGATTTAAACAGTTCTGCAAAAGCCATTTTTTTATTTTTATTTTATTTTATTTATTGCAATTAACCCCTCCAAAAATATTTTTCCCTAAATTTGTAAAATAATTCTCCCCCGGGAATAATATTATTTTTTAAATGTCACGCTAGGCAATCTTAGAAACTGGGGTCAAGCTGCCAGGTCAGCTTGTTTTTTTTATAAATCTTGTAAAATCGATGAAAATTTCTTTATCGGGATGAACTCAATTAATCCCAACTAGGAGGAAAAAGTCATCTTTAACATTCGAATTTCGCTGAAGAAATGATAGTTTCGCCGAAATTATAGTTTCGCAGAGCTAGTTTCACTGTGAAATCTAGTTTCGCTGAGCCGACAGCAGTTTTGCTGGAAATTTCGGCAGCAGTTTCGCTAGCCAAATGCCTAAAACAGCTTAGTTTCGCCGACAAGTTCGCACGAAACAAGCTTGAACTTTCGTTCAATGATACTTTCGGCAGCAATTTCGCTTGTAAAGCACTGTTGAACTTTCGTTCAATGAAACTAGTTTCGCAGGACAGCAGAAAACAACTTCAATGAGGATAACCCATGTAGTTTCGCTGGAAGAACTCGTAGTTTCACTGGATGAACTGATAATTTTGCTGAACGAAGCTGAAAAACTTTTTCAACACGAAATCAATCTGAAATCATCAAATCCTGCTCTTAGACTAGGCTTTGCCAATTCGCCTTACTTAAGGGGTGAAATCACTCGATGCCTTCATTGAAGTACTTCCTTAGCTTAGGAGAGGATGTCCTATTGCCAATTGGAGGAAGCAAGAAAAAAGGTATTCAGCAAGAAGTGTACTACGAAAGAGGAGTTCTTTGACTTGACTCGCGGTTGATCTTTAGAAGATTAGGTACAAGTCTGAGGCCAGAAAGGATAAATCAATGCAATTGAAGCAAGTAATGGAAGCCCTTACAGAACAACTACTGCGAGAGCCTTTACTTCCTATATAGATAGAGACTTTCACTATCGGCATTGGGTTAGGTTGCATCGGTTGTTAGCCCCGCATGGGAATCAAGAAGGAGGTGTAATGGGTTGGATTTGAGATCTGATGATTAACAGAGCTTCCCCAACTAACAACCAACAAAATTCAAGCAAATTACATATCAAATATACTCAAATTTGATCCGGAATTGATGAAATATTGATATTGAACAAAAAATGTAACACCTGGTTATTTATTTATTTTGAAGCCGACGAGTGAAGAAAAAGAAATAAAGTCCAAAGTCGAGGGACCAAACTCGCCATCGAGAGAAAGTCGAGTGTGTGGTGGTATTTAAAGGGAGAAGGCAGCCCTAACCCTCTCCCCACACTCATTTTTCAGCCAAACAAAAGAGGAGAAGAGAGAAAGGGAGAAAAGAGAAAGAAAAGTTGGTTCGAGTGAGCAAAATCATTGAGGAGCGAGTCAAATTGAAGCTCTTATCGTTGTGGTCACTTGTGTGAGTTCTAGGACCCCACTTTTACTTGTTTTCAAACGATTTTGGGGCTGTAAAGCATAGAAAACCCGTTTTGTATGTGTGTGTGTTTGACCCATTTAGGTGTGGTTGTGTGTGATGCGTTTGGTGTTTGTTCCGGGCTTGTGTGTGCTTGTATGGTGTTGTGGTATGCATTCCTAAGGTTTAGGATGGTTGATTTAGGCTTAGAATGGGTTTGGATGATCTTGGAAGCCGAAAATGGCAGATTGGGTTCGGGATGAACTTCTTTCTGCATCAGCTAGGGCTAGGCGACCGATTGCAGGCCATACGGCCGACTGAGGGGCGATTAAGGTTCTTTCGCACGATTAAGATTCATTCGCATGATTGAGGGTTCATTCGCACGACTAAGGTTTCATTCGTACGATTGGGGGTCCAGTCGCATGGGGAGTCATACGACCGAGAGTCCAGTGGCATAGGTGCTTTGTAAGGCCCCGTTCCCGGGAAGCCTCACAGTTGGTTAATCATAGCATAAAATCAGTTTAATAATAAAACATTGCAGCGGAAATAATTAGACATTCATTTAAACCTTTGAAAACACATCGTACTCATACATTTGTCATTTAATTGTAAACAAAACATATTACTTGTTCTTAAATTACAATAAAGATTTTTATAAACTTGAATGCCATCCATAGCTCCCCAAGTAGCTCCGTGTGCCATCCTCAGCATCAGCACTTACCTGCCAACTATTATGCATAAAAGTCAGCTTCGCTGAGCGAGTTCTAGTTTTAAATAATATAAGAAAATATAAACTTTATCCTTCATATAATGACCATGCATACATCATAGTACATAAGGTAACTTGCATCATAATAAGCATGTTTCATTATCTTTCATTCTTTCATTATCTTTCACTTTCATCATAAACGAGATTGCACAAAGCAAGAGCTCCATGTTGATTGACAACAAATGCCAATCCCTGTCGGTACACATGAAAACGGTAGCTAACCCCCGACAGTTGATCCACACTGCAAGGCACATAGCCCGCTCATGAATACAGATCCATCATCATACATCAGACTCACATAAGTGAAGTCTATCATAGTGCTTGCAAGACTTTTTCATCATCAAACGGGCCCGAGGGTAACATTCATTAAGTTTCACTTTTCATTAATATCATCTTCCTCTTTAGTATATATAATACTTAACTTATTAAGTACACAACATGCCAAGTACTAATCATCATAAAACATAACCGACCCGCCGCGGGACAGTGGGGGTTCGGGGGCGGCAGCCCCTGACAGCGGGGTCCTAGGGGCAGCAGCCCCTAGTGGGGTCCAAGGGGCAACACCCCTGGCTGGGGCCGGGCTGCCAGGTCAGCGCGAAAAATTTTTATATTTAAACAATTATATAGCACATTTACTTATAGAAAAATCGTTCTTCCTGTTAAAACCCCTTAAAATCTTGGTCATTTAAAAACGTAAATTTAGTATGCATAATAGCCCCAAAACATGGAAAACTTATAAATAGGGGATCTAGAACTCACTTGGATACCACGAATAACCTCTAGACTAAGCTTTCTAGGCTAGGATCCCACTACACAACCTGCAGACAAGTTAACACTCTAAGGGGTTAATTTTCTGCCTAAATTCACTGCTAATTTCGCTGCAAGATCAGCAATTTTGCAGCTGGATTCGCCAACACTTTCGCTGCTAGTTTCACCAGCAGTTTCGCTGCTAGTTTCGCTAGCACATTCGCTGGCAGTTTCGCTGGCATCTTCGCTGCCAGTTTTGCTGCCAGTTTCGCCCAACTTTCGTTGGAAAAACATGTATGCGAAACTACCTGCGAAACTATAATTTCGCAGGAAGATCTACAGTTTCGCTGATTGAATATGCAAATTCGCTGGATGAATATACAGTTTCGCAGATCGCATAAAAATTACGAACCAGTCCGTTTTTAACCCAAAATCATAACTTTTTACGTCCAATCTCTTAGTTTATCATCCATGAGGCTAAATCTAAGCTTTATACATGTTTTCATACGTAAAAATGTGACCTTTATGCGATTCTTTGCAACTTTTCAAAACCCAAAACCCTAGAATCCGGGTTTGATCTACAGAAGGGTTTAGAGGTCAATTCTTACCTGGATTTGTTGCTTCTTTCTTAGATCTTGATGCTCCAACACCCAGATCTTCAATCTCTTCACCTTAGAAGCTTCAAATCTTGAGTTTTCTCCACTTTCTCTCTCTACTTTCTCTCTCTATAAATTTTGGTGGCTAGGGTTGTAATGATGGAGATGGAGGCTGATTTGGGTAGGTTAAGGGCTGATTATGGGCCTTAATCACTTAGGCTCTTGTCCATAAACCCAATTTGGCCCATAACCCATTTCCTTCTTTTATTAAATACCCATTATTTAAGCCCATTATCCTTAATGACTCGTTTCGACTTTTCGGGGTGTTACATGCTTAGTCGCATTAGTTCCAACCGCATGGGACTCATTCGCATTGAGTCCATTCGCATGAGGTCAGTCGCATAGGTGCTCATTCGCATTAGTTCCATCCGCATGAGGTGCATACGCACGACTGGGTGTCCATTCGCATAGATGTTCATCCGCATGAGTCCAATCGCATGATGTTCAGTCGCCTGGAGGCCATGCGACTGAAGGGTGTCCATACGCCCAAATAGGGCTGTTGTACCCGGGGAAACGTGTAGTTTAATTACTGACTTTTGGGGGAAAGTGCAGATGTAAGTTTTGACATAGAAATTCCCGTAAGTTCATGTAAGATGACTGTTAAGGCCTTAGAGGGTATGTTGGGTATGATGATGATGATGTTGCATATTTATGTATGATGTATGTTATGTATGCATGATGTTCCTGATTATGATGAATGTTTATCTTTCTTGCGGCTTTACGTGTTATGTTAATGAATGAATTGAAAGTATTATGTAACGTAAAGTGAAAGATGATAAAAAGGGGAACATGAATTGAATGCATGCATAAATGAACGAAAGTAATGAAAGTCTTGCAAGCATTTGATAACGGGACACGCCAATTATAAGGTGTTAGCCCAACGGTGTGCGGGTTCGCTACCCCAGGAGGATGCACATTGGGGTCCGTCTTTATGACCGACCATTTGTATAGAACCTCTACCGCTTACCCCGGTACTGCGGCACACGCTCAGCTGTCCATTTATAGACTTCGGCCCAATAGCCATATAATTTGGGGTGTAGCACATGGTATTGGTACGGAAGATATCAAATGCGCAAGTAAAGATGTAATAATGAATGAACGAATGAAGAAGATAATAATGATATTATCTATGTGTACGTGATGTGTGATCATGCAAAAGTAACGAACGATTTAAATGAAAGTAAAGTATATTTTACTATAAAACTAGAACTCACTCATCAACGCTGACTTTTTATGTATTTCCAGTTGGTAGGTAATGTTGCTGAGGATGGCGCTGCGAGGCTACTCAGCTCTTTTTGATGGCATCCATTTATACAGGGCTTTTGTGATGTAATGCAACAATATATTTTGTAACTGGTTGACGATGTATTATTTGGCAAAAGCTTTTATAATGAAATGAGATGTCTATATTGATAATTCCGCTGCGATGTTTTATGAAGATTAAATGTAATTATATGTTTTATGTGCGATGAATGACCAACTGTAGGCGTCCGGGGAACGGGGCCTTACAAGTTGGTATCAGAGCCAAAGTTTAAGAGAAATGTGTAATTTTTCAAAATAAACCTTAACTTAAACTGAAAATGGGACGGAATGGGAATGGGATGCCAATCTGAGTAGCTGCGTGCCATCAGGTATTTTCTTAATGATAACCGGTATTATGTGCGCATGTTATGTGGTTTATGTGTTGTATGTAGACTTAGATACTGACGTAGTCAAGATAGGTAAGGCTCGGAGTATGAAGAGTAAAGTAAGTGGCTAATCACTGGTCACTGTAATTAGGGACTTACTATACTTGACATAAACTGAGCTGTTCCTTTGAGTGACCATGTTGGTGTTTGAATCTTTTAGTGTGATATAGAGAATGGCTGGTGGTAGATCTTCTAAAGCTTCTAGGGGTGGAGGCCGTGGTGGGCCTGATGCTGAGCCGCGACCCAAAAGAGGAAGGCCAAGAGTTGAAAAGGTGGTTCCTGAAGAGACCCCTCATCCGGAGGCTGGGGATGAGAGTGCAAACTTAAGGGCCTTGGTAAAGGAGGCAGTTGTTGAAGAAGTACATCAGGTCATACAGACAATCTTACCGTCTGTGGTGACCGAGATCATCAAGGCTGTGAAAGAAAGAGAAAGAAAGGAGAGAAATAGGTCTTCGGGAGGACGAGAGCAACCGAAGCCTAAAACAATCTTCTCTGATAATGAAGAAGAGGAGGAAGATGAGCCTGTGCAAGAGGTGGCACAAGGCTGTAACTACGGGGCGTTTAAGAGATGCAAGCCCCCTACTTTCGATGGAAACGGCACTGCTGCTGCTGCTCACCGGTGGGTGAGGGAAATGGAGGCTGTTCTCGACATCAGCGAGTGTCGGGAAGATCAGAAGGTGAAGTTTGCCACTTATTCATTTGTGGACTTGGCTCTGTGCTGGTGGGACAACATTGTCCAAGCCGAGGGTAACCGGGCGATAGGAAGGATGAGGTGGGAGGAGTTGAAGAAGATGGTGATTGAGGAGTTCTGTCATCATAGAGAAAGGGATAAGATTGAGAGAGAGTTCCTGCATCTGGAGGCGGGAACCATGACACACCAGCAGTACACCACAAAGTTCAATGAAATGGCACGGCTGGTGCCGGATATGGTGACGCCTCTATCTTGAAAGATCAAGAGGCACGTTCAGGGTTTGCCAGTGGATGTTCGCAGGCATCTGATCGCTGCCCGGCGAGGCACGTTTAGGTCGGCGGTTGATTTGGCAGGGAGACTTTATGATGAGCGAGAGGTGGTGGTGACTGAAACGAACAAGAGGGGTGTTGGTGATCGGAACGGGAACGTAAAAAGGTTTGGTCGGGGTGATGCCTCGATGGGTAACAAAAAGGCACGGGTGGATGACCGTTGTGTGGCCACATCGGGAGCGGGATCGAAGAGGTGTGGCAAGTGTGGAAAGGAGCATGCGGGAGAATGTAGGCTGGGTTTGAATGTGTGCTTCAAGTGCGGGAAGGTAGGGCATATAACAAGGGATTGCCGTGCGAGCAGGTGTTACAACTGTGGCGGAGAGGGTCACATAAGTAAGGATTGTAAGAAGCCGAGGGCTGAGGGTTCCGGGGTGAAGAAGATTGGGGGTGAAGGAACGAGGGCGAGCGCCAGGGCATTCACCATGACACAGGAGGAGGCTAGGACGGACCCTGACGTTGTGTCTGGTACGTTTCTAGTGAACCAAACTTTAGCTTCTGTGTTATTCGATTCTGGTGCTAGTAAATGTTTTATTTTTGCTGCTTTCTGTGCTAAGCTGCCTGTTAGTAGTAGACTTGTCGATGCGCCCTTTGATGTAGAAACTGCCATAGGTAAGTCTACCCGGATTTCTGAGATGATAGAGGGTTGTGACGTTGAGCTAGAAGGTCATAAGTTTCCCGTTAGACTGTTCATGATGACCTTAGGTGGGTTCGATTTGGTTCTTGGGATGGATTGGCTAGCGGACTACGAGGCGAACATTGTGTGTCGCAAGAAGATGATTCGGTTGACAGCGCCTGACGGGAGTTCGGTGACGGTTTATGGTAATCGGGTCACGACGATTCCAAAAGTAATTTCGATGGCGGTAGCGGGAAAGTGTATGAGGCGTGGATGTACTGCCTACTTGGCCTATGTAAAGGATGTGGATACGCCAACACCACAACTAGCCGATGTACCGGTTGTGTATGACTTTCCAGACGTGTTCCCAGAAGACTTATCAGGAGTGCCACCTGACCGAGAGATCGAGTTTCAGATTGATCTGATACCGGGTGCCCAACCTGTTGCCAAAGCACTGTATCGGCTTGCTCCGACAGAGATGAAAGAGTTGATGGAGCAGTTGCAAGAGCTGCTTGATAAGGGGTTCAATAGACCGAGTATCTCTCCTTGGGGTGCTTCGGTCCTGTTTGTGAAGAAGAAAGACGGTAGTATGAGGATGTGTATTGACTACCGTGAGCTGAACAAGTTGACGATAAAGAACCTATACCCGTTACCGAGAATCGATGATTGTTTGATCAGCTGCAAGATGCCAGTTGGTTTTCAAGGATAGATCTTCGATCGGGCTACCATCAGTTGAAGGTGAAGAAGCAAGATATCCCTAAAACAGCTTTCCGCACGCGATATGGTCAATATGAGTTTCTTGTCATGTCTTTTGGTTTGACCAATGCGCGAGTTGCTTTTATGGATCTAATGAATCGAGTGTGTTGGCCGATGTTGGATAAATCAGTGACCGTGTTTATTAATGATATCCTGATTTACTCGAGGAGCGAGACAGAGCATGCCGGTCACATTCGGGAAGTTCTAGAGACGTTTAGAAGGGAGAAGTTGTACGCCAAGTTCTCCAAGTGCGCATTCTAGTTGCGCGAAGTTCAGTTCTTGGGTTACGTGGTGAATCCTGATGTGACAACTGGCCTCTAGGTCGTTATTCTAACCGTAATTTACTTGCATCATCACCCGTCTTATGAGTACTAATAATAGAAACAATCCAACCCTATCAATGAATTTGGAATCATCTTTTGCTATTTGTTCCATGATTTTATTGATTTTTAGTTAATTTAAGTTTTACCTTTTTAAAAGTTGGTGTCCCGTGAATGTTAACTAGCCACCCTTGCAAAGCTAAATCTCAAGTGAAACAATTAAATGTGAGCATACATACACACTTATAAATTTTCGGTTCATGCATGAATGGACATGCACAAGACACCACAATTAACATCATCCAACAAATAATATTCTACCCAATACTACAAAATTACACCACTTAATAATTATTTTACAATTAAAATTTAATCAAAATTAACCCCCACATAATGCCAAGATCGGCCGCCCCCTCCCTCCACTCATCTCTCCTCTACACCACCGACACTCTCACCATACACCATACATGCAAGATCCCTTTTCACTCTACACCTCTTCTCTCTTCCTCTCAACATTTCATCAGCTGAAAACACTCCCAAAAACACACACAAAACTATTCTCTCTAGAGTTCCAGCCTTGTTCATCGAAGAACAAGGCATACGCACCCTCGGCTGTGAAGTCACTGGATCGATAAACATCCGAGCATGTTCTTGACGGAAGGATAAACAACAGCAAAAACCAAGAGACAATCAATAACACGAACTATAATATAATGGTTTCATTGATAAAACCTAACGATTACAAGCTCGTTACAACATAAGAATCAAGACTCTTGGCAAGGGGAGATCGAGCATGATCTCCCCTCTCATCCGGCAGCCTAGGCTCCGGGCAGACTCCCTCCCCAAACCCTTAATCTTTCTACACATTGAAACTAGTATATATAGGAATCGGCCCATATTGGATGCGACTGGGCCCATTCGTGCGATTGGACCATGCGTATGGTTCAGTCGTACGACTGGACCATGCGTATGGTTCAATCGTACGACTGGACCATACTTATGGTTCAGTCTTACGAATGACCCAATCGCATCTCTCAGTTGCACGACTGGCCCATTAGTAAGGCTCAGTCGCACGACTGAGTCTCATTCGCATATGCTCCTGCGAATGACCCAGTTTCATGTGTTTACAACATATCAGGTGTATTACATTAAGCCTAGACTATTCGACAAGCGACGGACACACTATATATGACTATATATGCTCCAACATCGGCCAACCTAAAACCGCAAGAAGGTGGCCATATTCGCGAGCTTTTGATACACATCTGCATCTTGTCCTACTTTTCCAGACTTGTTCAAAGATTCTCCAGCCTTGTCTAGGAGTTTCGAGCTATCCAAGACCATCTACACTCTTCAAAACGTGAACAACACCAAGTGTAAGCTTCATGTCACCCGAAAATGGTCATTTCATGTGTTTTCTTCACTTCTCTTTTAAAAATACATCCTCTCTTTGTTGTAGCAGAAACCCGACACCCTTATCTTGTTCTTGAGGAGCTTTTAACTTCACAAAAGGTATCTCACACGTTATATTGGTTATTCTTAAGGTGGAAACCGATTTCCACCATGAAAACCTCTTTTTGGGCGTTTTGCACCATCTAACTTGTAAATCTTGTAACCCTTGAAAGCAAAACTAGTAATCTGCTTGCTAATGGTTTAATGGACTCCTAATAACCTGTTTTGAAAGTTAAAAAAGAATATACACCGTGAACATGTGGTTATAGCACGAGTTACACCTTAAAAACCTTCTTTCTACATGAAATGATACAATCTAAGCACTTGTTTGAAAACCCTCCCAATCAAGGTTTACAACCTGCTCATGAAAGACTTTGTAACACCCTAATAATCTGATATTAAAGTTAAATAAGGTTTTGGTAATGTTTAAACGCAAGTTGATCGGATTTACACATGTGTTATGGTCGGTTATGGCTAAATCACTAAGTTGATGGCTCATTGTTGTGTTGGGTAACCTAGCCGTGAGTTTGGGACATGATTTCAGAAAGTTTTGATGAATATTAAGTGTGTGACAAATGGTTAATCTTTGTAAAATTAAAGACATGTTAAGATTAGACCCATTTTAGTTATTTTCAGGACCCGAAACATGGTAAAACAACTTTAAAAATAGTAAAACATGAGTTTAACCATCTTAAAAGTATTCCAGGCTAAAAAATGGTTAATAAAGTGTTTTGGAGTCAATGGGTAATTTAAATGGTCAAAAGAATAATTAAATGGCGTTTTAACTAGAAACGGGTACCAACCGGGCAACGTTTTTGAGAAAAATCCAAAAAAAAGGAGTTTAAAGCTAAGATTTATAAAAATCATGTTATTTCAGCAAGTTGAGTGTTAAAAGACCTAAAGGATTTGAAATATTGGTCAAACAAGCTTTAAATGGTCAAATTCGGTTAAAAACGCGTTTTAACGGGTTAAACGTAAAAACGAGGCTTTCAACTATTAGAGTCAAAAGTTTCACAATTTAAGGACTTAAAACTTATAAAAATATATTTTATATGATACCTATGGAAATCCTAAATTAACCGTTAAAACCCTCCGGTTTTACCGCAACCGGAAACGTTAAACGCATAGGTTTTAAACCGAACCCATAAACTGGAAATTTGGAACACTTACTCAACAATAAGTCAATTTTACTCTAAGAACCTGAATTTTTGGTCTTAAGTGTCATAAAGAACAAGAAACCAAACTTGAGGGTAGAAATTGTCAATTTTGAAACTTGAAGGACTAAACTGTAAAATTTTACCAAACTTTATAACCGACTCCTATGAAACTAATAATCACTTGAACAACATATTTACCTTATATCCTTAACTTAATAATGTAAAAATCTTAAATTACATGAAGAAACCATGACCTGCCATAAAAGGAAACTTTTTATACAAACCCTCGCGAAAGCAAGGCCTTATCCGATAACTAAATTCTTGACACGCTTGTTGCACCTTAAATAAGTTTAGAGCAGTAGCTTATCACTTAATATATTCATGTTAGGGTGCTAGACTTGAGACACTCCCAGCACATGAAGAGTTATTTTTGGCTTAACACCTAAGGTGAGTTCTAGTGACCCCCCTTTTTACTACTGTTTTGGGGTGAAGCATGCTCTGTTATTTATGAACTATATTTGTGCTTTACTTGATGATTGTATGTGGGATTTATGGTTACCTGCTGATACTTATATCATGATCATTAATTCTTTCGTGAACCGCTTGTTTTATATGGATAGATCTATTTGGGGAATCCCCCATACACAGTGGCTTCCGTTCTAGGAAGGGTACCCCACTAAGATCCTGAGGGGTCGTTTGTGGCATGTGACAGGTTTTGTTAAGAAACTATGGTGAACCATCCGGGAAAGGTATGGTTCACTGGTTTGGGGCTCAGTTCTTCCTTCAGGAATATCCGGTTAAACACAACTTTAGAAGAGGCCAACCGGGACTGAGTGCAGGGTTGATTATGATTCTCCCACGATGTTGAAACTATGATTCAATCCTTTTTATCATATGAGGATTTGTTAAGTCCTTTTGTTTTAAAACTTTAGGCACTTGAATTCACCAACTTTTTAGTTGACACAAATTTCTTTTTGAGCATGTTTTAGGTAACTTATGAAGAGATCCTAGCTGTTGTGAAGACCTAGACTTATCCCCACGACCATGTCATTGGCTTATTTTCCTTAATGAACAATTTGAACAATTTTACATCTTTGTTGAACAAGTACAATTTATTTCAATGTTGGTTGTAAAACTCATTTGGGGGCTTGATCTGTTTCTAGCCCCGGTACCTTTTGAAAACTTTTAATGCCATGTGATATTCTCTCCTTTGAGCTCTTGTAATGGTTTGTTTCCGCTGTCATATGTTGTTGCTAGTCTGTGACGTCCCACCCTACCTGGGCCCGAGGTGTGACAGATTGGTATCAGAGCCAAAGGTTGTAGAGAAGTCGGGAATACCATAGTAGACCCGAGGCTACAACCCTGATACCCTAGGACTGTCCTTATGGGAAGTGTTGGGATGATCGGGTCGGGTAAATTGATGATTACACTTGATCAACGTAATCATGAATTTACCGGACACGTAATTGTAAGGCCCCGTTCCCGGACACCTCACAGTTGGTCATTCATTGTACATAAAACATTATAAAACGTACATTTATTTTGTAGCAGAATTAAAAACTATCATCGATAACTAAAAACATGTCATTTCATTCGTTTACAACAATAATTTTCATCTCAAAATACAAAGACATGTCAAAATACGGATGCCAGCCTCAAAATGCTCCAAGTAGCTTATGCATCCATGCCTGCAACTCCTCAGCTTCAACAAATACATGCCAACTATCATGCATACAAAAGTCAGCGACGCTGAGTGAGTTCTAGTTTTTATAATAAAATACTTTACTTCGTTAAAACCGTTCTTTACTTTATTTCAAATCATACTATACTTTACAATCGTTCGCGATCATGCATCATACGTATATACAGATAATATCATTATTACCTTTGTCATTATGTTCATTAACTTCGCTCATTTAATGCATTACATTATCGTTCACTTCACTTTCTAGATCCGGTCAGACTTTACCCTCTTCGTGGCACTCAACCACGATTACTGAGGTCGAATGACAAAGATCATGTTTTGTACATTATTACGATAATTCATTAACGTTATTTCATACTTCGTTCTTTCATACGTTATCTTTCGTTCATTACTCTTTATTACTCGAATCTTGTCTCATGCAATATCCCCGACTCATGCTCAAAAGCTGATGCTGTGCCGGGACCTGCTCACAAGCCCCCCACTCATGTCCGAAGACTGACACAACACCAGGATACACGACAAAGATCCCATATGAGTCAATCACGGGGATTGAACTCCATCCGAGTCTGTTGCAACACAAAGTCGCTCACCTCATAACTATGCTTGGCTTTATGCCACACCCCCGAAGTTATACGTAACTCGGGTAACCATCATATCTATGCTTGGCTTTATGCCACACCCCACCGAAATGGGTAACAACACCCCCACCGAAATGGGTAACAATACCCCCACCGAAATGGGTAACAACACCCCTACCGAAATGGGTAACAACACCCCCACCGAAATGGGTAACAACACCCCCACCGAAATGGGTAACAACTCTGAAGGTCAGTCACAAAGACTGGAACCCTTCCGTGCACACTTTAGGATATGTTGAACCTCACGCGGTTGAGCTTAAGGCATTTAGAGCCGTGCACTTCACTGTACTTAGCTTGCAAGCCCCTTACATTCATGTTTATTCATTAATACATGCATTCATTCATTAACGTTTTCTTTTCATTATCTTCCACTTTACGTTACATAATACTTTATTACGTTCATTAACGTCCAACGCAAAGCCAAGGGAAGACACACATACATACATAATAAGGAACATATACTTAACCATAAACATACACCATCACCATACAGGCAACATCATACATGCAATACACACATCGAACATAAGCCATCACATCATAACCAGGCCTATCTTCCCATTTACCCCTTGAAAACCACTTAGAAAACCTTAGGTCTAACTTGGGCGCATGGAACCTTTCAGGCGCATAAGCATAAAATTTTATGCATAAAATTGATCTGGGCGCATGGGCACTATTTGGGCACTTCTGCCCTGTTTAGGCGCATCAACACTTAACCATTAACACTTTGGGCGCATGGCACAATTTAGGCGCATGGGCCATATGCTGGGTGCATGGCTAGCCATTTCAGGTGCATGGGCCATCTGCTGGGCGCATGGCCAGCCATCTAGGCGTATGGGCCTTCTGCTGGGCGCATGGCCAGCAGTCTAGGCGCATGGGCCAGCAACTTGGACGCCTGGCCAACTGCTGGGCGTATGGGCCTCTCTTTTGGGTGCATGGGCCACCCCTTGGGTGCATGGGCCACCAGTTTAGGCCCATGGCCAACAATTCAGGCGCATGGACCATTGTTCATATTCGTCATCATTCTGAAATGTTCTCTATGCGATCAAATTCATCCGATTATCATCCTAATCAAACCCAAGCATAAATCTAACATACTAAGGCCATATAGACATGCTAAACCTCATCATGAACCCACAATTTACACTAAAACATACATACGTACATCACTTTGAACACAAGGCTGTAAACCCACGGTTATTTTCAAAACGTTTACTTAGTATGCCTAATAGCCCCAAACGAGTTGAAAATCAGTAAAAGAGGGGTTCTAGAAACTCACCTTGAGCATCCTTTGAGCAACACCCTTCCTGTTCAAGACCTACCTTCGATTCAACTCTTGAATCCCGAAAACAAACACTAAACACCAAGAACTTCGGTCAAGAACTCGAAACCCAGCTGAAACCGAGCTCATATAAGAGAAGACTTACCTTTGAAGCTGCTTCTTCCACTTTCTCTCTCTAGAACCAGGGCTCTCTCTCTCTCTCTTCCTTCTTCCTTTCAGCCGAATGAAGAAGATGGAGAGGAAATGGGCAACCATGCCCCTTTAAACCTTAAAGTAATAAGGTTTTGGTACTTGTACACTTTTTCCCCCTCCACTTGGGCTCATTATCTTTTCTTTCTAATTACTTTTCTTTTCCTTTCATTTAAATAGAAATTCGGGGTGTTACAAGTCTACCCCCTTAAAGAGGTTTCGTCCCCGAAACCTGTCGCTTCCCAAACAGTTATGGGTAACTCTGTCTCACCTCTTCTTTGATCTTGCACTTAAACTTAGATCCCTTTAGGCTTCACTGCACCTGCACAAGTGAAACCATCACACTCCTTAACCTATTCTCTTCTTCTTATTAATAATGACCACCAGCTGCTTCTCGTGGTTGGATACTTTGTCCATCTCAGTGTTCTCTAGTAGCATGATCATATCCTCATCGGTTGAGCTCTTTCTTAGACAAGACGCATGGAACATCAAATGAATTCCACTTAACTCATCGGGTAGCTCCAGTCGATGTGTCACTTCTACTACCTGAGCAACAACTGGGAATGGCCCTATACACTTTAATATTAGCTTTACTCGATTCCAAACCAGGCAATCCGCTTTCCTGGTCGAAGCCTTCATCATAATTCATTGTCGTAGGTCGACACCAAACTCTGGTTGTGCACGGTTGAGTAATCCATCTTCTTGCAACACTTAGGGTTCGAGTCGTAGATTACTGATCAACTCACCTGGAGATGCATGTCTACCTACCTATGTCTGTCTTGAACAGCCTAGTAGGAACAAGCGCTCTCTCAATTCTATCGCGCAATCCTCTAGGGAATTAGGTAACCTAGTAGACTTACTAATGGTAATTCTACATCAAAGGGCGAATCTATATTCTTACCACTAACAGGCAACTTAGCACAGTAAGCAGCAGAGATAAAACTTTTTACTAGCACCAGAATCAAATAACACTGAGGCTAAAGTTTAGTTTACTAGAAACGTACCTGACACAACATCGTGGTCCGTCCTAGCTTCCTCCGATCTTCTTCACTCCCGAACCTTCCGCCCTCGGCTTCTTTCAATCCCTGCTCATGTGACCTTCCTCACCACAGGAATAACACCTCCCCATATCGCGTTCTTCGCCACATGTCCGGTCCTCCCACAACGGAAACAGACATTGCCCCCCAATCTACATTCCCCGGGGTGCCTGTGTCCACACTTGTCACACCTTTTCGACTCCGCACCAGTTATGACCACACGCTGATCATCCACTTGTGCACCTTTGCCACCTGGAGTGGCTCCGCCGCGTCCCAATTGCTTCCTGTCCCATTCTTGATCACCCTCTCCTTTCTTGCTACTTTTAGTCACCATCACGAATCTTTCATCATACAACCTCCCCGCCAAATCAATCGCCGACCTAAACGTGCTTGGTCGGGCAGCGATCATGTGCCTACGGATGTCCGCCGGCAAGCCCTGAATGTATCTCTTGATCTTTCGCGAAAGAGGTGTCACCTGATCCGGCACTAGACATGCCATCTCGTTGAATTTAGTGGTATATTGCTGATGTGTCATCGTTCCCGCATCCAGCTGCAAGAACTCTCTTTCAACTTTATCCATCTCAAGATGAGGACAAAACTCCTCAATCACCAGCCTTTTCAACTCCGGCCATCTCATCCTTTCGATATCCCTGCTTCCCACAACCTAGACAATATTGTCCCACCAACACAAGGCTGAGTCCACAAAAGAGTGGGCAGCAAACTTTACCTTCTGGTCTTCCCGGCACTCGCTGATGTTTAAAACAGCTTCCATTTCCCTCACCCATCGGTGAGCAGCAGCAGCAGTGCCATTGCCATCAAAAGTTGGGGGCTTGCATCGTTGGAACGCCCCATAGTTACAGCCTCGTGCCGCCTCCGGCGCAGGCTCCTCCTCTTCTTCCTCTTCATCATCGAAGAAAACCGTTTCAGTCTCGGGCCGTCTCCTTTCGCCCGAAGATCTACCCCTTTCTTGTCTCTCCCCATCCCTAACCGCCTTCATTACTTCTGTCATTACAGACGGTAGGATCGTCCTCATGGCCTGTTGCACTTCCTCCGCAACCGCCTCTCTCATCGAGGCCCTCTGATTAGCATTCTCATCGCCGCCCTCCTGATGAGGGGTCTCGGGTTCCTCATGAACTACTCCTTCAGCCCTAGACCTTCTTCTTGTGACCCGTGGTTCAGCACCACGTCCACCACCGCCTCCATCTCGCGAAGCCTTAGAAGATCTACCACCGGCCATTCTAAACACACTGAAAGATTCAAACACTAACACGGTCATTCAAGGAACAACTCAGTTTATGTCAAGTATAGTAAGTCCCTAATTACAATGGTCAGTTGTGATTAGCCACTTACTTTACTCTTCATACCCCGAGCATTACCTATCCTGACTACATCAGTATCCAAATCTATCAGCAACACATAGACCACATAACATGCGCATATATTACCAGTTAACGTTAACTTACAAAAATCGCTTACATAAAACCTTTACCTGCAGGCACGTAGCTACTAGGACTGGCATCCCTTTTCCTTTTAGTCCCATTCTCAGTTTAAGATTAGGTTTATTTGAAAATTTACCCATTTCACTTAAACTTTGGCTCTGATACCAACTTGTAAGGCCCCGTTCCCGGACACCTCACAGTTGGTCATTCATTGCACATAAAACATTATAAAACGTACATTTATTTTGCAGCGGAATTAAAAACATTCATCAATAACTAAAAACATGTCATTTCATTCGTTTACAACAATAAATTGTTGGGGTTTGTATGATCATTTACATCTTGTTTAACCATTTAAACATACAAAAACGCAGCGGAATATTCAACTTTAAACTTGTTAAAGTTTCTGAAAATAACCATTATCATGTGTAAATAAACAAACCCATAACAAGAGGATCTTTATTATGTGAAAAGCAAGCATACAATATGAACAAGAACACCCAAAACAAGATATAATCATACCATAACAAACCTTTCTGGATGCTGTGAAAATCGACCAAAAGGAGGCTGAAATGAGTCAAGAGAAAGGCCAAGACTTCAAGGGTAGAAGTCCTCAAGTGTCCATACCCACAAGCCTCTAAGAAAACACCATTGTTGCTAGGATTTGAACACCAAAACCGAACTTAATAGGCTGCTGAAAAACCCATTTTTCAGCCGAGATCAAGGCTTTTAAAAACCCCTTTGCAACCGAGATATTCTTCTAGTTTTGAGGAGTTTGTGCCTTGAGGTTCTTGCATATATGAGAGAGATCAAAGATTGGAATGTATGTGTGTGTTCTTGGAGAGAATGAACTCAAGAGAGCCAAAAAAACAAAACAATGGGATGGCTGCCATAAGGGGCGGCCGAACCCTTATTAGGGTTGTTCCCATTTTATGTTATTTTCCCAATTGGTCCTTATGCATTAATCTTTTGTCAAACTAAAGATTAATAAAGATATATATATAATTAACCTTTTAATTATATAACATACACACACTTTTATTATTTGATGTTATTTAACTAAATTAAACAACATTTCAAATAATTATCCATGAACAAAATATCCATATAAGTTGTTCAATCTCATATGCAACTTATTTAGAAAACCCATTTTCTAAATTGGTGTATTTATTTAATTGCATGATCATATCATCAATTAAATATTAATTGGTGTTTGCTAAGCTTGTTATTGGGTATGACCCGACTTGGATCATAACGTATTAACCACATCAATATTCTATGTGTCTTGGGCATAAAGAATCCAACATAATTTTCATCTCAAAATACAAAGACATGTCAAAATACGGATGTCAGCCTCAAAATGCTCCCAGTAGCTTATGCATCCATGCCTGCAACTCCTCAGCTTCAACAAATACCTGCCAACTATCATGCATACAAAAGTCAGCGATGCTGAGTGAGTTCTAGTTTTTATAATAAAATACTTTACTTTGTTAAAACCGTTCTTTACTTTATTTCAAATCATACTATACTTTACAATCGTTCACGATCATGCATCATACGTACATACAGATAATATCATTATTACCTTTGTCATTACGTTCATTAACTTCGCTCATTTAACGCATTACATTATCGTTCACTTCTCTTTCTAGATCCAGTCAGACTTTACCCTCTTCGTGGCACTCAGCCATGATTACTGAGGTCGAATGACAAATATCCTGTTTAGTACGTTATTACGATAATTCATTAACGTTATTTCATACTTCGTTCTTTCATACGTTATCTTTCGTTCATTACGCTTTATTACTCGAATCTTGTCTCATGCAGTATCCCCGACTCATGCTCGAAAGCTGATGTTGTGCCGGGACCTGCTCACAAGCCCCTGACTCATGTTCGAAGACTGACACAACACCAGGATACGCGACAAAGATCCCATATGAGTCAATCACAGGGATTGAACTCCATCCGAGTCTGTTGCAACACAAAGTCGCTCACCTCATAACTATGCTTGGCATTATGCCACAATCCCGAAGTTATAAGTAACTCGGGTAACCATCATATCTATGCTTGGTTTTATGCCACACCCCCACCGAAATGGGTAACAACACCCCCACCGAAATGGGTAACAACACCCCCACCGAAATGGGTAACAACACCCCCACCAAAATGGGTAACAACACCCCCACCGAAATGGGTAACAACACCCCCACCGAAATGGGTAACAACTCTGAAGGTCAGTCACAAAGACTGGAACCCTTGCGTGCACACTTTAGGATTTGCTGAACCTCACGCGGTTGAGCTTAAGGCATTTAGAGCCGTGCACTTCACTATACTTTGCTTGCAAGCCTCTTACGTTCACGTTTATTCATTAATACATGCATTCATTCATTAACGTTCCTCTTTTCATTATCTTCCACTTTACGTTACATAATACTTTATTACGTTCATTAACGTTCAACGCAAAGCCAAGGGAAGACACACATACATACATAATAAGGAACATATACTTAATCATAAACATACACCATCACCATACAGGCAACATCATACATGCAATACACACATCGAACATAAGCCATCACATCATAACCAGGCCTATCTTCCCATTTACCCCTTGAAAACCACTTAGAAAACCTTAGGTCTAACTTGGGCGCATGGAACCTTTCAGGCGCATGAGCATAAAATTCTATGCATAAAATTGATCTGGGCGCATGGGCACTATTTGGGCGCTTCTGCCCTGTTTAGGCGCATCAACACTTAACCATTAACACTTTGGGCGCATGGCACAATTTAGGCGCATGGGCCATATGCTGGGCCCATGGCCAGCCATTTAAGGCGCATGGGCCATGTGCTGGGCGCATGGCCAGCCATCTAGGCGCATGGGCCTTCTGCTGGGCGCATGGCCAGCAGTCTAGGCGCATGGGCCGGCAACTTGGACGTCTGGCCAACTGCTGGGCGCATGGGCCTCTCTTTTGGGCGCATGGGCCACCAGTTTAGGCACATGGCCAACAATTCAGGCGCATGGACCACTGTTCATGTTCGTCTGAATCATTCTGAAATGTTCTCTACGCGATCAAATTCATCCGATTATCATCCTAATCATACCCAAGCATAAATCTAACATACTAAGGCCATATAGACATGCTAAACCTCATCATGAACCCACAATTTACACTAAAACATACATGCGTACATCACTTCGAACACAAGGCTGTAAACCCACGGTTATTTTCAAAACGTTTACTTAGTATGCATAATAGCCCCAAACGAGTTGAAAATCAGTAAAAGAGGGGTTCTAGAAACTCACCTTGAGCAGCCTTTGAGCAACACCCTTCCCGTTCAAGACCCACCTTCGATTCAACTCTTGAATCCCGAAAACAAACACTAAACACCAAGAACTTCGGTCAAGAACTCGAAACCCAGCTGAAACCGAGCTCATATAAGAGAAGACTTACCTTTGAAGCTGCTTCTTCCACCTTCTCTCTCTAGAACCGGGGCGCTCTCTCTCTTCCTTCTTCCTTTCAGCCGAATGAAGAAGATGGAGAGGAAATGGGCAACCATGCCCCTTTAAACCTTAAAGTAATAAGGTTTTGGTACTTGTACACTTTTTCCCCCTCCACTTGGGCTCATTATCTTTTCTTTCTAATTACTTTTCTTTTCCTTTCATTTAAATAGAAATTCGGGGTGTTACAGTAATTTCCATCACGAACCTTTAGGTTATGGTTGGACTTTTTCTGATTAACATTGATGATTTTGAAACTTATTTCAAAAAGGGGATTTAAATGATTTTTATGATGAACTATGTTATCCGATACTATTTAAAGAGACTATTGATTTGGGGAACACGGACAATGATATGTTGGAATAACAGATACTACTGCCGTCACTACTATTACTAGTACTCTTATTATAATCATGAGCTATGAGAAACCAAATTACTCATGATGTATTTCTTACAGGACACAACGACTATGGCTGATAAAGGTAAGGCGCCTGCTCACCCTGATACTGAGACCACTCCTACCGGGACCCTGAGAAGGGCGAAGCCTCAGACTGAGTATGAAGCGTACCTCCGGAGATGCGGACATCCAGGATGGATATCCGTCACGTCAGATGACACTGAAGCTTCTGAGGACTCTTCCTCCACATCACCTTCCAGGAGCCGGACGCGTTCCCACTCTCCTCACGTAGTTGCTTCTACCCACTCACCCATCCCACCTATAGGGAATAGGGGTGCACGTGTTGTCACCCGTCCACGCATGAGTGTTAGGCCAGGATCCTCAGTATCCTTTAGGATGCCTCCTCCTCCTCCACCGCCTGTTAGGATTCCGACACCGGCACCTCCGCTGTTTGACCCACGTGATGAGCACCTGATGCCACCGAGGCACAATATGTATGACGGCCCTAGCGTTAGGGGTGTTCAATTTCGGATATCCGAAAATTTCGGATAGTGGAAATCACTATCCGAATCCGTATCCGAAATTTCGGATATCCGAATTTCGGATACGGATTCGGATAGTGATTCGGATATCCGAAATTCATTTTTTATTTTTTTTATTTTTTTATTTTTTAGTTTTTTACAATAATTAGACATATAATATTATAAAAATAATAAAAAACCAAATCATATCATAAAAGTCACAATATACACTAAAAAATCTCAATCTAAAGTAAAAATATATCTAAAATTCAAAAAAATAAAAAAAATATTTTTTAGTTTTCGGATAATCGAATATCCGAATATCCGAAACTTTTGAAAATCACTATCCGAATCCGAATCTGAATTTTCGAATATCCAAAATTCGGATATCCGAATTTTCGGATATTCGAAAATTCGGATATTTCGGATTCGGATTTTTGGATTTTCGGATCGGGTTTTCGGATTCGGATATTTTTGAACACCCCTACCTAGCGTACTGGCTGGTGATAGGTACTCTTAGTCGAGCCGCCGGGCAAGCGACGTAGGACCCTCTGATGCGACACTGGATGAGATCTTGAAGACCGTTCGTCGTCACGAGTTGACTCTTCAGCACGCCACCCGGACCTCCCAGTCTGCTCAATTCCAGGCTATGATGGCTACGCATGGAGTACAGCGTTTGGAACAGGAGCAGAGAAAGAAGAGCTTAGGATGGTTTGGATGGCTAAAGAAAAAGTGGATGTGAGAGCAGGGGTAAGCAACGGGATTATCTGTCTTTAGACAGTCGAAGGAAACTACTTGAATTATTATTCGATACTATTATTATTATTATCATGGGGTGATGGCACCTTCCAATTTGTAAGAGCTTGAATCTGATTCAACTTTGCTGGATGATACTACTATCTCTATTTAACTATGAACTGTTTATTTGGATGCTAGGTTATTGGACTATTTAAATTGAATTGCAATATGTCGTGTCGTGCTTTGTAATTGGTCCATGCCCCTTTCTGATTGATTGTCTAACTGTTATGGTATGCTTTAGATTGGACCTTGTAAAAATTTCTTAGTGGGTTGTATATATATATATGTGCACGCCATGATCCCTCTTCCCGAGGCATGGTGTAATAGGGTAATGATGCATAAGCTATTCGAAACAAATTTTGAGATGCTAAACGAATCTATTTGTGATACTATCAGAATGCCGACTCGTAGAGGAACACAATTTGGACGGCGAGAAGCCACTAGGGGCTGCCATGAGGAAGCCAGACAAACTGGAAACCAACCTACTCCACCAGGAACTCCCCACAGGGAAAATGCTAATCAAGAAAGCGATGAGAGAATCGCTAACCTCGTACCTCAGCAACTGGATAACGCCATTCCGACCATTATCGCTCAAATCAATGCTGATCGGGATAATGCTAATGGTAATGATCGGCCAGGGAATGATGAGGGCCACGACGAGGAAGCCGAGGCGTTAAAGAACGGATGCTCCTATAAGACCTTCATGGCATGTAAGCCCAAGGACTTCTACGGCACCGAGGGTGCTATAGAGACTTACAGATGGATTGACGAAATGGAAGCTGTCTTGGACATTAGCGAGTGCAAGATGCATCATATGGTGATGTTCGCATCACAATCCCTCAAGGGATCAGCTCTTGAATGGTGGAAGTCGATTACTCAAACCCGTGGAAGAAATGTGGCTAACCGAATGAGTTGGACCGAATTCAGAGAACTGATGACCAGCAAGTATTGCCCCATCAATCAACTCGAGAAGCTGGAGACAGAATTCCTAAGTCTGGAAATGAAAGGTCCCAACTACACGGAATATATCAATCGTTTCTTAGCCCTATCCCGACTTGTTCCCCATCTGGTGACACCTGAATCTAAAGGTGTAGCACGATTCATCTGGGGGCTACACCCAAGAGTTAGGGGAATGGTCCGTTCCTCCCAGCCTTCAACCCTACAAGTTGCGGTTGACCTTACCAGCAGTTTGACCGATGACCTAGTTAGGGCTGGATGGACTGAGCAAGCAAGGGCTGATGAGAAGAGGAAGTTTGTTGGTGAGAAAAGAAAGTGGTTTGAAGTAAAGAGAGCGGTTGGAAGTAGTAGCGGGTCAGGTAGAAAGAGTTCTGAAAGTGCGAGGCGCGATGATCAGGGAAGCAAGACCCGGAGATTGTACTCGGGGACAAGCCCGTTTTGCAACAAGTGCAAACTACACCATCAAGGGGAATGTAACCCGATGCCCTGTTTCAGATGCAAGAGAACAGGTCATTTAATCAAAGACGGCACTTACGCACCAGGAAAACAATGCTATAAATATGGAGATCCAGGGCACATGAGGAACAAGTGTCCTAAGCTGGGTAGAGACAAGGATGCCAAGCACAACAAGCCAAAGGGAAGAGCATTCGTTATGGACCCAGCTGGAGCTCGTAGGGAACCTGATGTGGTTAACGGTACGTTCCTTGTAAACAATCATCCTGCTACTGTTCTGTTCGGTACTGGAGCGACTGCTAGTTTTCTCTAGTACTTTTAGGCCCTTGATTGACTTAGACGCGTGTGCCTTGACCGATATGTTTACCGTAGAATTAGCTGAAGGTAACATTTTAGAAACTAATGAAGTCATCAGGGATTGCTCGCTGAATCTAAAGGGAAATATATTTAGGATCAATCTGATGCCCATTAAGTTAGGAGGATTCGATGTGGTTGTTGGTATGGACTGGCTAGCTAAGCATAGAGTCGAAATCGTATGTGATGAGCGTCTACTCAAGATACCGTTGAGCGACAAGGAAGTGTTAGTGGTACAAGGCGAAAGGAGTAACACCCTATACCCCATGGTATCCCACTTAAAAGCTACCAAGAGCTTAATGAAGGGATGCCCAACTTTCATAGTTTATGTGATGGAGACCCAAAAGGAGAAGAAGATTAAAGATATTCACGTGGTCTCTGAATACCCAGAAGTGTTTCCGGAAGACCTACCGGGACTTCCCCCGAACCGACAAGTCGAATTGCAGATAGATTTGCTGCCTGGCGCTGCACCAGTAGCCAAGGCACCGTACCGACTCGCCCCACCTGAGATGAAGGAACTAATGGCGCAAATTCAAGAACTACTGGACAAGGGATTTATACGTCCGAGTGTCTCTCCATGGGGTGCCCCGGTACTGTTTGTGAAAAAGAAAGACGAAACCCTGCGAATGTGCATTGATTACAGAGAATTGAACAAGCTGACCATAAAGAACCGTTACCCTCTTCCGAGGATAGATGACCTATTTGATCAGTTGCAAGGAGCAAGTTATTTCTCCAAAATAGATTTCAGGTCAGGTTACCACCAACTAAAGATAAGAGAAGAGGACATACCCAAAACGGCCTTCCGAACTAGGTATGGACACTATGAGTATTTAATCATGCCCTTTGGACTGACTAATGCTCCAGCAGCATTCATGGATCTCATGAACCGCGTTTGCCGCCCTTATCTCGACAAGTTTGTGATCGTGTTTATCGACGACATACTGATCTACTCCCGTAGTAAGGATGAGCACGAGAAGCATCTCAGGCTAATTCTTGAATTACTCAAAATGAGCAACTATACGCCAAGTTCTCTAAATGCAAATTCTGGATGCGTAGGATTCAATTCTTACGGCATGTGGTGAATGAGAATCAGATTCAAGCCGACCCTTCCAAGATTGAGGCTATAAAGATTGGAAGATTCCTGAAACTCCCATGGAGATAAGGCAATTCTTAGGGCTGGCCGGTTACTACCAACGGTTTATAAAGGACTTCTTGCGCATAGTGCAACCCTTGACCGCACTAACGAAGAAGAACACAACCTTTGTGTGGAAACGAGAGCAGAATGAGGCGTTTGAAACGCTTAAGGAGAAGTTATGCAGTGCACCTATCCTTGCTCTTCCGGAAGGAGTAGAAGACTTTGTGGTCTATTGTGACGCTTCGCGTCAAGGACTAGGATGTGTATTGATGCAACACAACAAGGTGATTGCTTATGCATCTAGACTGCTGAACGATCATGAGAAGAACTATACGACGCACGATCTGGAATTGGGTGCCGTGGTGTTTGCTCTCAAAATGTGGAGGCACTATCTCTATGGCACGAAGTGCATTATCTACACTGACCATAGAAGTTTGCAACACATTCTTGACCAAAAGATGCTAAACATGCGTCAGAGAAGATGGGTCGAGCTGTTAAACGACTACGAGTGCGAAATCCGCTACCATCCCGGTAAGGCCAATGTTGTGGCAGATGCGTTGAGCAGAAAGGAGAGAGAGAAGCCTCTTCGTGTACGAGCCTTAAGGATGAGTGTGTATACCAACCTTATCGCAAAATTGAAAGAAGCTCAAAACGAAGCATTAAAGGAAGAAAGGTTAAAAGAAGAAGGGTTAACCGGAATGGAAAAGCGATTTGAGACAGGGGACGATGGTACATACAAGTACGAAGGGAGAACTTGGGTGCCGAAGCACGGAGGAATTCGAGAAGTAATCCTCGACGAAGCACACAAGTCTAGGTATTTGGTTCACCCTGGAAGTGATAAGATGTACCAGGATCTAAAGGCACTTTTCTGGTGGCCTGGAATCAAGAAATCAATCGCTATTTATGTTGGGAAATGTCTAACCTATGCCATGGTAAAAGCTGAAAACCAAAAACCGTCAGGAACGTTACAACAAACTTAAATCCCAGAATGGAAATGGGATAACGTCACGATGGATTTTGTTACAAAGTTACCCAGAACGTTTAGAGGCCATGATGCTATTTGGGTGATAGTGGATAGGCTAACAAAATCAGCTCACTTTTTGCCAATTAGAGAAGACTACGACTTGACAAAATTGGCCCAACTATATGTCGACGAGATAGTAACTAGGCATGGAGTGCCTTTGTCGATCATCTCCGACCGTGATAGCCGTTTCACTTCTCGTTTCTGGAAATCATTCCAGCAGGCTTTAGGAACCCGTTTGGATCTAAGCACCGCGTACCACCCACAAACCGACGGTCAGAGTGAAAGGACTATTCAAACGTTGGAAGATATGTTAAGAGCTTGTGTGATTGACTTTGGCGGAAACTGGGACAACCATCTCCCTTTGGTGGAATTCGCCTATAATAATAGTTACCACACATGTATTAAAGCAGCTCCGTATGAGGCTCTATATGGCAGGAAATGCCGATCACCATTGAGCTGGAATGAGATCGGTGATAGCCAAGTAATGGGACCCGACATCGTGTTGGAGACCACTGACAAGATCTTTAAAATTAAGGAGCGACTAAGGGCAGCCAGAGACCGGCAGAAGAAGTACGCTGATAGGAGACGGAAACCTTTAGAGTTTCAAGTGGGTGACAGAGTAATGCTAAAGGTAGCGCCATGGAAGGGAACCGTGAGGTTCGGAAAGAGAGGAAAGTTAAGCCCGAGATACATTGGACCATTCGAAATACTGGCAAGAACTGGCCCAGTGGCATACAAATTGAAACTACACCAAAGGTTGAGCCACATACACGACACCTTTCATGTGTCGAACTTGAAGAAGTGTATGGTAGACAAAACCCTGGAGCTACCGTTGAAAGAAGCAAGAATCAATGACAAGCTGAACTTCATGGAAGAGCCCATGGAGATCACGGACCGCTTGGTCAAGCAACTCAGGCGGAGCCGCATACCCAAGGTCAAGGTTAGATTGAACTCAAAGCGAGGACCTGAATTCACTTGGGATCGTGAAGATGAGATGAGGAAGAATTATCCACACCTCTTCAAACCCACTCGTTCAGACTCTAATCAAAGCTAAAATTTCGGGATGAAATTTCCTAAACGGTGGGAGAATGTGACAACCGGCCTCTAGGTCGTTATTCTAACCCTAATTTACTTGCATCATCACCCGTCTTATGAGTACTAATAATAGAAAAAATCCAACCCTATCAGTAAATTTGAAATCATCTTTTGCTATTTGTTCTATTTTATGATTTCATGTGATTTTATTGATTTTTAGTTAATTTAAGTTTTACCTTTTTAAAACTTGGTGTCCCGGGAATGTTAACTAGCCATCCTTGCAAAGCTAAATCTCAAGTGAAACAATTAAAATGTGAGCATACATGCACACTTATAAATTTTCGGTTCATGCATCATGGACATGCACAAGACACCACAATTAACATCATCCAACAAATAATATTCTACCCAATACTACAAAATTACACCACTTAATAATTATTTTACAATTATAATTAATCAAAATTAACCCCCACATAATGCCAAGATCGGCCGCCCGCTCCCTCCACTCACCTCTCCTCTACACCACCAACACTCTCACCATACACCATACATGCAAGATCTCTTTTCACTCTACACCTCTTCTCTCTTCCTCTCAACATTTCATCAGCTAAAAACACTCACAAAAACACACACAAAACTATTCTCTCTAAAGTTCCAGCCTTGTTTATCGAAGAACAAGGCATACGCATCCTCGGCCAACCTAAAATCGCAAGAAGGTGGCCATATTCGCGAGCTTTTGATATACATCTGCATCTTGTCCGACTTTTCCAGCCTTGTTTGAAGATTCTCCTGCCTTTTCCAAGGAGTTTCGAGCAATCCAAGACCATCTACACTCTTCAAAACGTGAACAACACCAAGTGTAAGCTTCATGTCACCCGAAAATGGTCATTTCATGTGTTTTCTTCACTTCTCTTTTTAAAACACCTACTCTCTTTGTTGTAGCAGAAACCCGACACCCTTATCTTGTTATTGAGGAGTTTTCAACTTCACAAAAGGTATCTCACACGTCATATTGGTCATTCTTAAGGTGGAAACCGATTTCCACCATGAAAACCCTCTTTTTGGGCGTTTTGCACCATCTAACTTGTAAATCTTGTAACCCTTGAAAGAAAAACTTGTAATCTGCTTGCTAATGGTTTAATGGACTCCTAATAACCTGTTTTGAAAGTTACAAAAGAATATACACCGTGAACATGTGGTTATAGCACGAATTACACCTTAAAAACCTTCCTTCTACATGAAATGATACAATCTAAGCACTTGTTTGAAAACCCTCCCAACCAAGGTTTACAACCTGCTCATGAACGACTTTGTAACACCCTAATAATATGATATTTAAGTTAAATGAGGTTTTGGCAATGTTTAAACGCAAGTTGATCGGACTTACACATGTGTTATGGTCGGTTATGGCTAAATCACTAAGTTGATGGCTCATTGTTGTGTTGGGTAACCTAACCGTGAGTTTGGGACATGATTTCAGAAATTTTTGATGAATATTAAGTGTGTGACAAATAGTTAATCACTGGAAATTAAAGACATGTTAAGATTAGACCCATTTTAGTTATTTTCGGGACCCGAAACATGGTAAAACAACTTTACAAATAGTAAAACATGAGTTTAACTATATTAAAAAGTATTCCAGGCTCAAAAATGGTTAATAAAGTGTTCTGGAGTCAATGGGTAATTTAAATAGTCAAAAGAATAATTAAATGGCGTTTTAACTAGAAACGGGTACCAACCGGGCAACGTTTTTGAGAAAAATCCAAGAAAAAGGTGTTTAAAGCTAAGATTTATAAAAATCATGTTATGTCAGCAAGTTGAGTGTTAAAATACCTAAAGGATTTGAAATATTGGTCAAACAAGCTTTAAATGGTCAAATTCGGTTAAAAACGCGTTTTAACGGGTTAAACGTAAAAACGAGGCTTTCAACTATTAGAGTCAAAAGTTTCACAATTTAAGCACTTAAAACTTATAAAAATATCTTTTAGATGATACCTACTGGTCCAAGAGTCAAATTTATGGAAATCCTAAATTAACCGTTAAAACCCTCCGGTTTTACCGCAACCGGGAACGTTAAACGCATAGGTTTTAAACCGGACCCATAAACTGGAAATTTGGAATACTTACTCAATAATAATTCAATTTTACTCTAAGAACCTTAATTTTTGGTCTTAAGTGTCATAAAGAACAAGAAACCAAACTTGAGGGTAGAATTTGTCAATTTTGAAACTTGAGGGACTAAACTGTAAAATTTTACCAAACTTTATAACCCACTCCTATGAAACTAATAATCACTTGAATAACATATTTACCTTATATCCTTAACTTATGAAGATCATGATAGGTTGGACTCACTTTAGTATAGATGTTTACTTTTCATTGTAATAGGACTTGTGTTAGTTTCAGTTTGTATTTTGATAGTTATTAGCAGTTTTGGCAGTCCAGCGAAACTGTGAGCGAATCTATAGTTTCGCTCACAGTTTGCTGTTTTGGTTCACCCGGCGAACTTATGTTCTGCCGGGCGAAACTATAGTTTCGGCATGACAGTTTCGCTAGTAGCGAAACTGTCAGCGAAACTATGACTGCTATATATACTTTTGTTATTTCATTTTGCATGATAAGTTTGCAAAACCCAAAACGTGGAATTCTGTTGCAAACTATCATTCTCAAGCAGTTACTTCATTGAAATACATTGTGCTTATTGTTATTGAGTGAGTTTGTTCATTTGAATATCAATTATGTCTTGATTCATCATATTCATCTCTCAATTGTTTGTTATTTGGTTTATGTATGTGATATTGATCAAACTATTCTATCAATTGTACAGTTCATCGATCACATGGACCAACAAAATGGTATCAGAGCCTTAGTGCTCTTGATTTGTTGAGTTTTGGTGGTTTTGGTCAATATCTAGGTTCAATCAATTTTCATCGGATTATCAGCTGTTTTTGGGATGGAAATTGATTGAATTATGCTTGTTCTTCATTGAGGAAGATTCTACAATCATCAGATCTCAAATTCATTGAGTTTTGGATGATTTTGGATTGATTTTAAGGTGAAAAAGGGTTTTCAGATCGACGAGCGAAACTACAGTTCTTACAGCGAAACTGTGATCTTCATTCAGCGAAATTATGGTTTATTTTGGATCTGAAGTTGTTTTTTAGAATTTCAGCGAAAGTATCTCTTTGAACGAAAGTTCAGCAGTGTTTTTGATCAATTATCAAGCGAAAGTGCTGCCGAAACTATATCTGAACGAAAGTTCAAGCTTGTTTCCTGCGAAATTAGCAGCGAAACTAAGCAATTGTTGTCTTTGATTCAAGCGAAAGTGCTGCTGAAATTTCAAGAGAAAGTGTCTGAGTTTGCGAAAGTATTTGTTTTAGCGAAACTATTAAGCAAGCTTACTTTCTCAGCGAAGTTGTTAGCGAATTTGTCAGCGAACTTACCAGCGAAATTACCAAACTTTCTGCGAAATTATCATGTCAAAATTAACTACTCTCACACTTGCGGATCTTGAAAGTGTTGCTCCTAATAGACCTCCAAGACTCATTAATGGAGATAATTTTGAAGATTGGAAGAGATGTCTCAAGGCTTTCTTTTTCTATACAGATCATAATCAATGGGAATCGATTATTTCAGGTCCTCATATACCTACGGTTAAAGTTGGTGATGTCGTTTCTCAGAATAAAGATCCATCTTCTTATACTGAAAGAGATCTGAAACTGATTGATCGTGATCAAAAAGCATTTGGTGCTCTAACTCTCTGCTTGGCTCCTGACATCTACAATCGTTTTGCAGAGCATAAAAATGCTAAATCCCTTTATGATGCTCTCTGTGAATTCTTTGATGGGAATGCAGATCTGGTGAAAGACAAGAGTATTCAAGCTGAAAAGGAGTTTAACTCGTTTGTAGGATATAAGAATGAAAGTTTGACAGATCTTACGAATCGATTCTTAACTGTTTCAAGCACTCTGAAGAAATATGATGAAAGACTCTCCAACAGCGAACAAGTTAACAGACTTCTCGATTCTCTTCCACCACAATGGAGTCTTCAAGTGAGGATGCTCAAACAAGAAAGAGGTTTTACAGATTACAAGCTGATGGATATCATTAATAAGTTGAAATCTTTTGAGTTGGATATGAAAAGAAGAGAATTTAACCAGACTATGATGCCCACACCTGGTTTTTCTCAAAATGCTGCTTTATTGTCATCCGCTGCAAACTCTCACATTCAGAATCCAATTCAAGGAGGGAGCAATTCAAGTAATTTCTCAAGTGGTAGTAATCATGTTGGAAAGGAATTGGGAAATTCTAAGGTGAATGCTGAAACTACTATTCCATCTGAAACAATGGCTCTTTTTGGAATGTTTGTTCAGAGCTATGAAGCTCTTGTTGCTGGTGAGTTGAAAGGTAAAGGAATGACTATGGAGGATATGTATCAAGTTGATCCTGATGATTTGGAAGAGACTGACATTCAATGGCAAATGGCAATGTTAACTTTAAGAGCTCGGAGGTTTATGGAAAGAACGGGAAGAAAGAACTTCGGTGGTCAATCATCAACCTCAAAACTAGGATTTGACAAGTCAAAACTGAGATGCTTCAACTGTAAACAATTGGGACATTTTAAACGTGAATGTCCATTACCAATTGTAACAGATCCTAGTAACACTGGAGTGCCAAGATTGACAGAGAAAGTAAAGGAAGAGGGAAATTCAAAAAAGGAGTCAGCCTTGATTTCTAATTTTGACTGGAGTGCAGAGGTGGAAGAAACCAGATCTGAAATAAATCATGCTTTAGTTGCTGAGATTGTGAAAAGTGATGAGATGGAAGTTGAGAAAGATGAGTTTGTGCTGTTTAAAGAATTCAAAGGAGAGAATGAATCTTCAGTAAAGGAGAAAGAAGAGAAAGATGATGGAGAGAAGAAAGAGAAAACTACAGATTCAAAAGCTGTGAAAGGAAAAGAGAAGGATGATGCGGCTGCTACTGTTGAGGAAAGGAAATCGAGTACTCCAGTATGCATGTGCGATAAAGCTTTAGCTGCCGAAAAGATGGTAATGGGACTTCCTTATGAGGTAATACAGATATGTGTTCATCTGCTTGCAAAATTAGACTTTTTGGGGTTTATAAGGCTAATCGTTTGTTAATTGATAATGAAAAGGATTTAAAACGAATTAATGATGAACTTAAATTGAATGAATCAAAATATTTTGTGAAATTAAATGAGGCTTTAAAAGAAACTGATCATTTAAAAAGAATTGTTTTGGAAAGGAATGTAGAGATTAATACTTTGACTGAACGAGTTGCTCTGGCTGAATTTGAAGCAAGCAAACTTCAGTCAAAGTTAGATAAATGGACTATTTCTGGAATGAAACATGATGATCTTTGTAAATCTCAACGGGGAGCAAGAATTAAAACAGGTTTGGGTTATGAAAATGTACAGGTTTATCCTCCTCCTAGTACATATTGTTATTCTCCTATGCCTGTTCCTCATCCTTCTAATGATTTAATCAAATCAGATACTGATAGTATGTCTGCAGGTTTAGTTGGGAATAACTCTAAGTACATTCGTGAAGACTACGACTATGGACCAACTAGTGGGCTTGGATGCACTAGTTCTAGTACACCTGAAAAATTGCAGTCTGTTTTAGATAATAAGTCTAGTTTAAATTCAGTATTTGTTTCTAGTTCAAATGTAACAGACTTGAATGTCTCATGTTCTCCTGATTGTTCTATTTCATCTTGTAATTCAAATCTTAATAGTGATGATTTTTGTTCTGGTTATGAATTGAATGAATCTGATGTTTCACCTAACACAACTGAGCAACTTAAAACTAATTCTTTTGAAAAGTTCTTTTCTCAACCTATTCCATCTTTTATACCATTAAATATGACATCTTCAGAAAAATGCAGTTCTCCTTCATCTGAAACTAGTACCAATGGTACGAGTTTTACTGATTTGTCAAAAGAATCAAGCTATGATTTTGTAAAGAATAATTCTGAGTCAAATAAACAAAAACATCATGAGATGTATGAGACATTCAGTGATGTTGATTCTAGTTTGTCTGAATGTGATGAGGAGATTATTATTGATCCTATTTTTACCTCATCACATCATCGATCTAGATTCAAACATCATTGTTTCAGGTGTGGTGAAGAGGATCATCTTATCAAAAATTGCCCTTTGATTGAAAGATCCTCTAATAGAAATTGTTTTGGGAATAAATTGACAAAATTGGTTAATAATTTCTTTCATAAAAAATCAGCTTCTTTGAAAACAAAGGTTGTTCAATCTTGGGTCCCTATTACTCCTGGCTAAATGATTTGTTCATTCATTTCAGGGATCTTCTTCAAAGATTGTAAACAGTCTGTGGCATGTTGATAGCGGCTGTTCCAAACACATGACGGGATTAAAGGATTTGTTGACTAATTATCGAATTATCAATGGAGGATATGTGGCATTTGCTGGAGACAAGAAGGGTGGAAAAATGATTGGACAAGGAGAAGTTACTAATGGCTCTCTTACTCTTGAAAAAGTCAACCATGTTCCTGAATTGGCATTTAATCTTCTGAGCGTCTCTCAAATTTGTGATAAAGATATTCCAGTTCTATTTAAATCTGACGAATGTTTATTTTTGAAATCAGAGATAGCTGTTCCAGAAGATTTAATTCTCATGCGTGCTCCAAGGAAACACGATACATATCTTCTTGATATGAATTCTAATGAGTCAAAAGCTACTGCAACTTGTCTTCTTTCAAAAGCATCAACATCTGAGTCACTCTTGTGGCATCGTCGATTGGGCCATGTCAATTTTAAGATAATTAATAAATTAGTAAAGAACAATCTTGTTAGAGGACTTCCTTTAAAAGATTTCTCTGTGTCTGAAAAATGCATGGCATGTGCCAAAGGGAAACAACATAAGAAATCTCATAAGCCTAAACTTTTAAATAGCATATCAAGTCCTCTAGAGTTGTTACATACTGATTTATTTGGGCCAATTAGTGTTAAATCCATTGCTAAAAAGTCTTTTTGTCTTGTTGTTACAGATGATTTTTCACGTTATTCATGGGTGAGATTTCTTGCTCACAAAAGTGAAGTTGCTGAGGAATTGCAGAAATTAATCATTTCAATTGAATCAGTCAGTAAGAAAAGAGTTATGGGATTAAGAAGTGACAATGGCACTGAATTTAAAAATCAGATTCTTGACTCATTTTGTGCTCAAAAAGGGATCGTGAGACAATTTAGTGCTGCAAGAACACCCCAGCAGAACGGAGTTGCAGAAAGAAAGAATCGTACTCTTGTGGAAGCTGCTCGTACAATGTTGATAGAATCCTCACTACCTGTCATTTTCTGGGCTGAAGCTGTTAATTGTGCTTCTTATGTTTTAAACAGAGTGCTAATTGTGAAAGATAAAGTGAAGACTCCTTATGAACTTTTTCATAAGAGGAAGCCACTAATTGATTTCTTTCGCCCATTTGGATGTTCTTGTACGCTTCTGAATACTCAAGCTCAAAAGACCAAATTTGGGGCTGTTTCTGATGAATGTTACTTTGTTGGATATTCTTCTTCACAAAAGGCATACCGAGTTTACAACAAAAGAACACGTATTGTTCAAGAGTCATTTTATGTTGATTGGCAAGAATCAAATCCTACTGAAGTTAAATCTGAACCTGCATGGTTCTTTGATTCCGATACTGTGTTCAATTCATTCAATTTGCCAGTTTTCGATGATGATATGTCAAGTCCATGTACTCAAACGAATATTATTCCATCATCTTCATCGTCTGTTTCATCAATTCCACAAGTAACTGATGCTGTTTCAATTGATGTCAGCTCATCGTCTCCGATGCCTGATCAAGCACCATTATCTGATTCTTTATCACCTACATCTCTTAACTCACCTGATTCATCACCTGTCATTGATACACCTTCACCTTCATCTACTCTTTCTCCGGCGGCTGATACTTCTTCAACTATCTTTCCTTCTTCTGGAGATTATAAAACTTTGAAAGATCATCCACTTGATAATGTAATTGGATCTGTTTCTGATGGTGTTCGTACTCGAAGTCAATCTGGTCTGATTAATGTTTGTCTTTTCTCATGCTTCATTTCTCAAATTGTTCCTAAAAATGTTCATGCTGCTCTACAAGATCCGTGTTGGGTAGAGTCTATGCAATTGGAACTTCAACAGTTCAGGAAGCTTAAGGTTTGGACTTTAGTTGATTTACCTCCCAACAAGTATCCAATTGGTACAAAATGGGTGTTCAAGAACAAACCAGATGATCGGGGCGTGGTGGTGCGAAACAAATCTAGACTTGTAGTGCAAGGCTTTGCTCAAGAAGAAGGTATTGATTATACAGAAGTCTTTGCTCCAGTTGCTCGTCTTGAAGCAATCCGTATATTTCTTGCTCATGCTGCTCATAAACAATTCAAAGTGTACCAGATGGATGTGAAATGTGCTTTTCTCTATGGCGACATTGATGAAGAAATATATGTGTGTCAACCACCAGGCTTTGAAGATCCTGATTTTCCTGATAAAGTGTATAAACTTGATAAATCTTTGTATGGACTTCATCAAGCACCCAGAATCTGGTATGAGACTCTTACACAATATCTTTTAAGCAATGGTTATTCTCGTGGTACCATTGATATGACCTTATTTAAGAAGGAGGTGAATGGTGAAATGATCTTTGTTCAAGTGTATGTCGATGATATTAATCTACAAACTCTAAATTGTGTAGAGAGTTTGAAGAAGTGATGAGCCAACGGTTTGAAATGAGCATGATGGGAGAAATGTGCTTCTTTCTTGGCTTGCAAGTTGAACAACAGAAAGAAGGAATTCTTATTCACCAAGAGAAGTACATTAAAGATATTCTGAAGAAATTTAAAATGGATGATGCGTCTACTGAAATGACTCCTTTTACTGCTCAGACGTGTCTCACTCCAGACGAAAATGGAAAACCAGTTGATCCTCATCTTTTTCGATCTATGATTGGCTCTCTCATGTATCTTACTGCAAGTCGTCCTGATATCACTTTTGCTGTTGGTTACTGTGCTAGATATCAGTCGGCTCCAAAGGAATCTCATGAGAAAGCTGTCAAACGAATTTTTCGTTATCTCAAAGGATCATCTCGTCTCGGACTGTGGTATCCATATGGTGGAAATTTTGATTTACATGCTTATTCTGACAGTGATTCCAATGGTTGCAGGTTAAACAGAAAATCTGTGTCTGGAGGATGTCAATATTTGGGTAATTGTCTGGTATCTTGGCAGAGCAAGAAACAAACAACAGTTTCTCTTTCTACAGGGGAAGCTGAATATATTGCTGCATCTAGCTGCTGCTCTCAAGTTCTCTGGATACAACACCAAATGATTGATTATGGAATCAATTTCCTTCATACACCTTTATTCTGTGATAATGAGGCTGCCATTGGAATCGCTAAAAATCCTATTCATCATTCTCGCACAAAGCATATTGAAACCCGAATTCATGCGATTCGTGATGCTCAAGAGAAGGGTTTCATTAATATTATTCCCATTGATACCAAAAATCAAAAAGCTGATCTTTTCACAAAAACGTTTGACAAACCTCGTTTTTATGAATTGATTTCTATGCTTGGGTTAATATCTTTTTAAATTTTTATTTTCTATTTCTTTGATAATAATTTTAAAACAAATACATAAAAACAAAAACCAATAAAAAAAAAATTCAGTTACAATTTTTCTATAATTATAGACAAATGAAAATAAAAATTTGGGGGAGTAATATCTGTATTCTGAGATCGAATTTAACATGATGAGAAATGATTGTATATTCTCTAAATATTTCTTATTTACATGACCAGTAATTCTATGAGAAATGATAGTAACTGTCTCTAGATTCTGCTTCATAATAAAAAAAAATAAAAAGAAATGGATCAGATTCTTTGACGATATGCTTGATAGACTCAGCCTGATGAATGAAGTAGACAGCAGCTTTATGATTAAATTAAACTTTATGCTTAAGAATGCCTGGATTTACTCATTCATTTTGGATTGCACAAAAACTGAGTCCTGACAAAAATGGATTGAGAATGAATCTTTCGTTCATTGTGCTTTGTTATGTCATCATTCTCTGCTGTTTTATTTTTGTGTTAAGATGTCTTGTGTCTGTGCTTATCTCCTTTGCTGTACGGAAGTACTGACCTGGAGTGATGATCTCCTCTGCTGTACGATAGTACTGACCTGGAGCTCTCATCAGCACATGTTCAAATGGTTATCTCCTCTGTTATACGTGAGTATAGATCTGGAGCTCTCACCATTTTGATATAATTATGTCAAATCATCTTATCGATGAATTTCTCTCAGAATGAAATATTTTGTGTATAATCATTTATACACTTATTCAAAGATTTTGTTTCATGAAGATTGATTCATAATTCAATAAATCCTGAGGTTGGGTGAGGGTTTTTACCAAATGATTGTGGGGTCTTAGCATTCTAAAGCATCTAATCGAACCTTAAATGAATCATAAGCTGTTGTTTGAAAAAGGATAAGGCATGAGTTTAAGTGGATAATTATATCAGCAATCGTTATTGATTTGTTCTAATTTCTGTGGTTTCTGTGCAGATTGTGATCAGATCTTGTTTTCAGTATGATCTCATGACTGGTAGATGATTTTTAATCATCATTATGTTCTAAAATATTTAGAGAATGTGATCTCTGATTATTTTAGATCTCATTATGTGATGTGCTTCCCTTGAGTATTATTGTTAATAAAAATAAAAAATAAAAAAATAAAAAAAAATATAAAAAATAAAAAAATAATTATAATAAAAAAAAAAATTTTTTAAAAAAAAATATAAAAAATATAAAAATAATAAAATAAAATTTTGGTGCGAAATTATTCTTTCGCTGACAGCTTCGCTAAGCGAAACTGCAATTTCGCTAGGTTAGCTTATAAGTTGTTAACCAATTATCTTTTAGCGAAATTACAGTTTCACTGAGCGAAACTGTAAATTCGCTCACCGAATTTATAGTTTCGCTGCCAGCGAAACTATTGACTATATAAGTCAATTTTGCGAATCTTTCTTCATAACTTCGCAAATCTGGTTCAAGTCGACTGTTAGGGTTTTTAGGTTTCTTTTACGGCGATATTGATTTGAAATTGGTTTTTAGACCGATTTTGAGTGATATTCTCTTCAGATGTGAGTTTCGAACATGAATTGATCATTTAATCTGGATTACATCTTTGTTCTGACAAGCGATTTGGATTTGTCGCTTCGGTGGTTTCGCTGTTCGTTCAGCGAAACTACCGAAGTTTCAGCGAAATTGAACGAAAGTTCACTGTCTTTCAGCGAAACTGTAAAGTTATGCTGTCCGAGCGAACTTAACAGTTTCGCCACATCTTATCTAATTTCGCAAAGACTAATTCTTATTTCACAGTTTCGTCTATAATTTCTCAAGTCAGCGAAACTAATTTGTAACAGCGAATCTAAATTAATTTTTGGTGAAACTAATTGCGAAACTACTTTGAATCATTCTAATCTTGTCAAAAATACTTTTTGTTCTGCGAAATTAACAAGTTTCTATGAGCGAAACTATAGTTTCGCTCGTCGAAACTGTTTGATTTCCTTGACGAAACTGTCTTTAATTCAGCGAATCAATCATGTCTTGTGAGCGAAACTATTGTTTCGCTTGCCGAAATTAATTGTTTCTTTTGTTTGTATCTTATTTTTTTTTTAGTATTTCTTATTCAAATTTATTTGATGATCTTTTCAGATTATTATGGCGAATCTAAAGTTTGACGAGAGGAATAACATTACTGCCATATTAGATGATACTTTGCCTAAAGCGGCCGGATTTCGAGATTGTATTCGATGGCTCCAAAGATCACCCATTGCATATGCTATCTCTCATTCTCCCACTATCTATGATCTTCACATTAGAGACTTTTGGAGATCAGCGGAATACAACACCGGAGGAGATGTTCAGAGGATCACAGCCTAGAGTACTTGCTCATGATATATCTATTACTGCTGAAGATGTGTCGAGGATTCTTAGACTGGACGATGATACTGGTGATGAGGTTGATATGACAGAATCTGAAGTATTCCAAGCTTTCCGGCAAATGGGATATGAGGGACCAGTTTTTGGGTCGAGGAAAGAGATTAAAAAGTCATTTTTATCTAAAGAATGGAGATATATAGCTCACGTGTTTATTATGTGCTTAGATCACCGTAAGGGTGGATCAGATGGACTTAATCTTGACTGGGCCAAAGCAATGGTGATATGTTGCAAAGGAGAGAAGGCAAACATTGCTAGATTGATCTTCGCTTGTATGGCAGAAAATGTGATGGCAGTGAAAAAGGATAAATGGTTGTTATATCCTCGTTTTATTCAGATGATTATTGATGATTTGATTCCTGATGTTCCTAAACACGGTGAAGTTAAGAGATTGGTTCAGATGAACCCTCGGATATTTGCAGATTGCTGTGCTATACGCCATGATTTCAGTGGTAAAATAACCCATCTCTGGGAGAACATGTATCCACCAGAGCGATGGAATTATATCAGACGAGTCGATGAGTCTGAAAACAAAAGAGCTGAGGAAACACGGGTGAAACAAGCTGATGCAGCTAAGAAACGAAAGAGATATGCAAAGGAGAAAGATTATGATTTTGAAGAAGATATAGATACACAAGCTGAAGAGATAAGGGTGGAGAAGGAACGAAGGTCTAAAAAGAGGACTGACTTTGTTGAACCTGAACGGAGATCAAAACATAGACATGAGGGTTTCACAGCTGGGAAAGAAGCAAGTGCTGGTCTTGATGAGGATGTGATTCGTGGTCTAAATACTTCATTGGCTAATGAGTTAAGTATGATAAAACCAAACTGATGAATCAAGAATTCGGGAACAACAGAAAGATGAGATCATGGATGGAATGAAAAAGATGTTGATTGATCAGAACAGCTTGATTAAGAAGTTATTTGAAGAGATTTCACAGATGAAGGCTGCTGCTGGCCTACCCAGTCAACTAACTCAATCTGAGTTAGATGATATGACTGATATATCTAAGTACCCATTCTTGAATGTTGGTACATCATCAAAGGTAGGAGAGGGCACCTCTGGAGCAGCTGACACTGAAACAAGAGAACAAGAGATTCCAAGAGAAGAGGCTGGTAGAAATGATGAAGATGAGATTGTTGAGGCTGAGTTTGTTAATCTACAGTTTGACTTTGATAAAGATATTTTGGGAGAAGAAGTGATTGTTAAAGCTACTCATGAGGAGACATCAGATAAAGGTAAAGGTTTGATTGATGAAGAAGAAGAGGAGGATGAGCAGTTGATTGATTATGATTCTGAGCCGGAATTCTATGAAGTAGATGAGAGACCTCTAGTGTATGTGGCTAAGAAGGGAGATGATGAGAATGATGTGTTTGAGATGGATAAAAGTGATTGGTTGATAAAAGAGAAGGAGGCTGAAGAACTCACCCCCCTGTTTCAAAATATGGAGGGTTTGAGCAGAAAGGAAGCAGACAAGAAGATAATCAGCTGGTGTTATAATCCTTTCTTAAAGATGTTCTTGATTAAAAGACGAGGAGGTAATATCAGTTACATGCTCAAGAGGAAGGCGTTTAAGACCTTGCCTAAGTGGGATCTGAGACGATTAGCTACCTTGCCTTTGATTAATGCTAATTTAAGTGAAAGGGCAGAATTTCTGGAGAAGGAGATTAAAAATGGTCTAAATGATAATTTTGAATCATTTGGTTTTATGAAGGCTGAACGAAAGAGATCTAAGAAAGACAAAGACTGGGAGACAGGGAAAGGGAGAATTGTGTTGAGAGTTAAACCGCCTAAACTGTAAACAGAGTAAGACTGGCTGATCCTCTTCCTCCTCGTTTACAGGAATTTGAGAAGTGGTTCTATGATAATAACACCGGGGAGGCTGTGATTAGAGTCAAACAAGGAAGAGAATTTAGGGTGTTTGACCCAATGGAGTTATTCAGCTTTTGTGATGAAGATCTTTTGATTCTCTGTGAAAATCATATAAAGGCGGGGGCAGGTGAGGAAACAAGAAAGGAGGCAAGCTTGTTTATGAATGTGGCGAACAAAATAAGGGGAGTTCGGGCAGAGGTAAAAAGTTTGGCTGAAAAGGTGAGAGCACACGATGACTTGGCTATGGATGTTCAAGACTTAACTAGGCAGTTTGCTGGAGCTAGTGGTCATTCACATGAAGCTGATGAGGCAGGAACTAATCTTGGAGAATCAGTGGCTGAAGCTTCTCAAGACATTGCTGCAGGAGGAGTTGAAGACAGATCAACAACAGCTGAGGAAACGGGAGCTGAAGAACCGAACGAAGAGCAGTGAAGACAGTGAGGTCCAACCTAGGGGGAGTATTGAAGATCATGATAGGTTGGACTCACTTTAGTATAGATGTTTACTTTTCATTGTAATAGGACTTGTGTTAGTTTCAGTTTGTATTTTGATAGTTATTAGCAGTTTTGGCAGTCCAGCGAAACTGTGAGCGAATCTATAGTTTCGCTCACAGTTTGCTGTTTTGGTTCACCCGACGAACTTATGTTCTGCCGGGCGAAACTATAGTTTCGGCATGACAGTTTCGCTAGTAGCGAAACTGTCAGCGAAACTATGACTGCTATATATACTTTTGTTATTTCATTTTGCATGATAAGTTTGCAAAACCCAAAACGTGGAATTCTGTTGCAAACTATCATTCTCAAGCAGTTACTTCATTGAAATACATTGTGCTTATTGTTATTGAGTGAGTTTGTTCATTTGAATATCAATTATGTCTTGATTCATCATATTCATCTCTCAATTGTTTGTTATTTGGTTTATGTATGTGATATTGATCAAACTATTCTATCAATTGTACTGTTCATCGATCACATGGACCAACAACTTAATAATGTAACAATCCTAAATTACATGGAGAAACCATGACCTGCCATAAAAGGAAACTTTTTATACAAACCCTCGCGAAAGCAAGGCCTTATCCGATAACTAAATTCTTGACACGCTTTTTGCACCTTAAATAAGTTTAGAGCAGTAGCTTATCACTTAATATATTCATGTTAGGGTGCTAGACTTGAGACACTCCCGGCACACGAAGAGTTATTTTTGGCTTAACACCTAAGGTGAGTTCTAGTGACCCCCCCTTTTTACTACTGTTTTGGGGTGAAGCATGCTCTGTTATTTATGAACTATATTTGTGCTTTACTTGGTGATTGTATGTGGGATTTATGGTTACCTGCTGATACTTATATCATGATCATTAATTCTTTCGTGAACCGCTTGTTTTATATGGATAGATCTATTAGGGGAATCCCCCACACACAGTGGCTTCCATTCTAGGAAGGGTACCCCACTGAGATCCTGAGGGGTCATTTGTGGCATGTGACAGGTTTTGTTAAGAAACTATGGTGAACCTTCCGGGCAGGTATGGTTCACTGGTTTGGGGCTCAGTTCTTCCTTCAGGAATATCCGGTTAAACACAACTTTAGAAGAGGCCAACCGAGACTGAGTGCAGGGTTGATTATGATTCTCCCACGATGTTGAAACTATGATTCATTCCTTTTTATCATATGAGGATTTGTTAAGTCCTTTTGTTTTTAAACTTTAAGCACTTGAATTCACCAACTTTTTAGTTGACACAAATTTCTTTTTGAGCATGTTTTAGGTAATTTATGAAGAGATCCTAGCTGTTGTGAAGACCTAGACTTATCCCACGACCATGACATTGGCTTATTTTCCTTAATGAACAATTTGAACAATTTTACATCTTTGTTGAACAAGTACAATTTATTTCAATGCTGGTTGTAAAACTCATATGGGGCTTGATATGTTTCTAGCCCCGGTACCTTTTGAAAACTTGATATTCTCTCCTTTGAGCTCTTGTAATGGTTTGTTTCCGCTGTCATATGTTATTGCTAGTCTGTGACGTCCCACCCTACCTGGGCCCGGGGTGTGACACCAGACGAGATTATGGTGGACCCGGCAAAGGTGGAGGCGGTTATGCAATGAAAGTCACCAAAGACGCCATCCGAGATTCATAGCTTCTTGGGTTTGGCGGGTTATTATCGGAGATTCATTCAAGACTTCTCTAAGATCGCGTCTCCACTAACTAAGTTGACCCGAAAAGATGTGAAGTTTGTATGGGGTCAAGCTCAAGAGAAGGCGTTCGTGGAACTGAAGGCGAGATTGACTCAAGCTCATGTTCTGTCATTACCCGATGGAAGTGAAGATCTGGTGGTCTTTTCTGATGCTTCTTATTCGGGTTTGGGGTGCGTGTTGATGCAGAGAGGAAAGGTTATAGCCTATGCATCCCGACAGTTGAAGGTTCATGAGGTCAATTACCCTACTCATGACTTGGAGCTAGCAGCTGTGGTCTTTGCGTTAAAGATTTGGAGGCACTATCTTTACAGGACGAAGTGCACCATATTCACTGACCACAAAAGCTTGAAGTACTTCTTTGAGTAGAAAGACCTGAACATGAGACAGAGAAGATGGTTGGAGCTCATAAAAGACTATGATTGCGAGATCCATTACCATCCGGGCAAAGCCAACGTGGTGGCGGATGCCCTTAGCCGAAAGGAGAGACCCGAGCCGATTCGGGTGAAAGCTTATCAGTTGATCATGACCTCGGATGTGATGAAGCAAGTCAAAGAGTTTCAAGATGAGGCATTGAAAGAAGATCGTCTTAACTCTGAAAGAATGAGAGGTCTGGTCGCGGAATTGGGGGAAAACACACTCGGTGTTAGAACACGATTCGATCGTGTGTGGATTCCTCGTTTTGGTGATCTACGCGTGAAGATCATGGATGAAGCTCACAAGACTCGATACTCTATTCATCCCGGTGCTACGAAAAGTACCACGACATGAAGAAGGATTATTGGTGGCTGAGTATGAAGCGTGACGTAGTGGAGTATGTGAGTAAGTGCCTTACTTGCTTGCAAGTGAAGGCCGAGCATCAGAAGCCGTATGGGAAGATCCAACCTTTGGATATACCGGAATGGAAGTGGGAGCATGTCACCATGGATTTCATTACGAAGCTGCCGCGTACCCCGAAAGGGTATGATGCCATATGGGTGATAGTTGACCGTTTAACGAAGAGTGCTCACTTTCTACCGATCCGCGAGACATATACATCTGAGAGGTTGGCTGATCTGTTCATCAAGGAAATTGTAACTCGTCATGGTGTGCCGGTGTCTATTGTGTCTGATCGTGACACCCGGTTTACATCCAAATTCTGGAAGAAGTTCCACGACGCTATGGGGACGAGGTTACATATTAGCACGACTTATCATCCCCAGACTGATGGTCAGTCAGAAAGGACCATTCAGACATTGGAGGACATGCTTCGGGCATGTGGTATCGATTTTGGTGGAAGTTGGGATGACCACTTACCGTTAGCTGAATTCTCGTACAACAACAGTTATAATGCCAGCATTGGTATGCCCCCATATGAGATGCTATACGGTAGGAGATGCAGAACACCCGTTTGTTGGGGTGATATTGGTCAGAAGGAATTAGGGAGCGTCTAGGTGATCGAGGCTACGATTGAGAAGCTTGAAAAGATCAAATCCTTCATGAAGGCAGCCAAAGATAGACAGAAGTCGTATGCCGATAAACGACGCAGACCGATTGAGTTCCAGGTGGGTGACCGGGTTATGTTGAAGGTCTCACCTTGGAAGGGTATCATCCGTTTCTGAAAGCGGGGCAAGTTGAGCCCGAGGTACATAGGCCCTTTCCGAATCATTGCTCGAGTAGGAGAGGTGGCCTATAGATTGGAGTTACCTGATGAGTTAAGTGGGATTCACCCGACATTCCATGTATCTCATCTAAGGAAGTGCTTGGCAGATGAAGATATGATTGTTCCACTGGAAGATATCGAAGTAGACGAACGGCTCAATTATGTGGAGCAACCAGTGGCAATCATCGATCGAAAGGAGAAGAGGCTGAGGAATAAAACGGTTCCTCTTGTGCGTGTACAATGGAAGCACAGGAAAGGATCCGAGTCGACGTGGGAGACTGAAGAAGAGATGAGGCAACATTACCTACGTTTGTTCAAGTAATAACAGGTTTCGGGGACGAAACCTATTTAAGGGGGGTGGACTTGTTACACCCGGTTATTATTTATTTTGAAGCCGACGAGTGAAGAAAAATAAATAAAGTCCAAAGTCGAGGGACCAAACTCGCCACCGAGAGAAAGTCGAGTGTGTGGTGGTATTTAAAGGGAGAGGGCAGCCCTAACCCTCTCCCCACACTTATTTTTCAGCCAAACAAAAGAGGAGAAGAGAGAAAGGGAGAAAAAAAGAAGAAAAGTTGGTTCGGGTTGGTTCGAGTGAGCAAAATCGTTGAGGAGCGAGTCAAATTGAAGCTCTTATCGTTGTGGTCTCTTGTGTGAGTTCTAGGACCCCATTTTACTTGTTTAACGATTCTAGGGCTGGAAAGCATAGAAAACCTGTTTTGTATGTGTGTGTGTTTGACCCATTTGGGTGTGGTTGTGTGTGATGCGTTTGGTGTTTGTTTCCGGGCTTGTGTGTGCTTGTGTGCTTGTATGGTGTTGTGGTATGCATTCCTAAGGTTTAGGATGGTTGATTTAGGCTTAGAATGGGTTTGGATGAACTCCTTTCTGCATTAGCTAGGGCTAGGCGACTGACTGGAGGCCATACGGCCGACTGAGGGGCGATTGAGGTTCATTCGCACGATTAAGATTCATTCGTAGGATTGAGGGTTCATTCGCACGACTAAGGTTTCATTCGTACAATTGGGGGTCCAGTCGCATGGGGAGTCAAACGACCGAGAGTCCAATCGCATAGGTGCTTAGTCGCATTAGTTCCAACCGCATGGGACTCATTCGCATTGAGTCCATTCGCATGAGGTCAGTCGCATAGGTGCTCATTCGCATTAGTTCAATCCACATGAGGTGCATACGCACGACTGGGTGTCCATTCACATAGATGTTCATCCGCATGAGTCCAATCGCATGATGTTTAGTCGCCTGGAGGCCATGCGACTAAAGGGTGTCCATACACCAAATATGGCTGTTGAACCCGGGGAAACGTGTAGTTTAATTGCTGACTTGCGGGGGAAAGTGCAGATGTAAGTTTTGACATAGAAAATTCCGTAAGTTCATGTAAGATGACTGTTAAGGCCTTAGAGTGTATGTTGGGTATGATGATGATGATGTTGCATATTTATGTATGATGTATGTTATGTATGCATGATGTTCCTGATTATGATGAATGTTTATCTTTCTTGCGGCTTTCAGTGTTATGTTAATGAATGAATTGAAAGTATTATGTAACGTAAAGTGAAAGATGATAAAAAGGGGAACATGAATTGAATGCATGCATAAATGAATGAAAGTAATGAAAGTCTTGCAAGCATTTGATAACGGGACACGCCAATTATAAGGTGTTAGCCCAACGGTGTGCGGGTTCGCTACCCCGGGAGGATGCACATTGGGGTCCGTCTTTGTGACCGACCATTTGTATAGAACCTCTACCGCTTACCCCGGTACTGCGGCACATGCTCAGCTGTCCATTTATAGACTTCGGCCCAGTAGCCATATAGTTTGGGGTGTAGCACATGGTATTGGTACGGAAGATATCAAATGCGCAAGTAAAGATGTAATAATGAATGAACGAATGAAGAAGATAATAATGATATTATCTATGTGTACGTATGATGTGTGATCATGCAAAAGTAACGAACGGTTTAAATGAAAGTAAAGTATATTTTACTATAAAACTAGAACTCACTCAGCAATGCTGACTTTTTATGTGTTTCCAGTTGGCAGGTAATGTTGCTGAGGATGGCGCTGCGAGGCTACTCAGCTCTTTTTGATGGCATCCATTTATATAGGGCTTTTGTGATGTAATGCAACAATATATTTTGTAACTGGTTAACGATGTATTATTTGGCAAAAGCTTTTATAATGAAATGAGATGTCTATTTTGATAATTCCGCTGCGATGTTTTATGAAGATTAAATGTAATTATATGTTTTATGTGCGATGAATGACCAACTGTAGGCGTCCCGGGAACGGGGCCTTACAAGTTGGTATCAGAGCCAAAGTTTAAGAGAAATGAGTAATTTTTCAAAATAAACCTTAACTTAAACTGTTGATGCATGTATGTCCCTAGATCATGAGTTGTAATGTAATAAATCTTGTCTGTCTGATTATAATATAATAGTATCGATTAATGAAATGATATGAATTGGTTGTTACTTGTGATGTTTAATATTTCATTAATGAGTCGTGATTGAATTGATTGGGTTTATGATTGTTTGAATGATTGCACATTATGTTATATTAATTAAAACATTCAAACTTAACTTAATGAAGTTCTCATGCGAATGGCCCATGCGAATGGACCACACGCATGAATAACTTCATACGATTGACTCAATCGCACGACTGAACCAGGAGACTGGATCAGTCGTATGATTGACACATAAGATTGACTCAATCGCACGACTGAACATTCAGTCGTGCGGATGAATCAACCGCATGGCTCAATCGCACGACTGAACCATACTTATGGCCCAGTCGCACGATTGAACAATACTAACCTATAAATAGACCCAATTCGTGGAAAAACGTAAGCATTGATCCCATTACGATTCCAGACGTACCCTAGCCGTCCAGAAGCCTCCCAAATCGTTCTCCAAGTTCACAGAACACATCAGATCGATTGCTAATCGATTTCTGACGTTGATTTCAAGTCTTGATTGATTCATCGTGTGTTCTCACTGATTGGATCGCCAATCAAATAGGATTCCGCACTATTTGAGTTGGTTTAACACGCTAATCACTCGGTATTTCGTTCAAATACCAGGTCCTAACAAGTGGTATCAGAGCTTTGGCTCTTGATTACGTGTTGATTCAATCAAGATTGCATAAAAGTTTGTGTTTTTGCACGAAAAACGCAATCTTTGGCATCAAAAGTGATCTTGGACGTTCCCTGCTCATCGAAGTTCAGTTTCTACGGACTTAGGCGATTAGGACTTGTGAAATTTCGAATTTTTACGGCTGAAACCCGTCAAACCTAGAAATTTTCGCAAAACAGCAGCTTCAGTCGCACGAGTGACCCATTCGCACGACTGGACTCCATTCGCATTGCTCATTCGCACGATTGGACCTAGTCGCACCCTCATTCGGCCGACTGAACCGTTCGTTGGCATAACTCATACGCACAAGCTTCATTCGCACGACTGAACCAATCGCCCAGTTCAGTCGCACGGTTGAACCATTCGCAGAGTTCATACGCACGATTAGATCATTCGCATCCTTCAGTTGCATCAGTTAAAGTTTGTTTGATTAGATTATAAGTTTATTAGCCATGGAAGATCAGATGTCAGCCTTTACTGCTGGGAAGGACTCAAGGATTCAGAACCTGCTGTTGCTTGAGAGTGAGGTGGGTAATCACAATAAACCACCAAAGCTCTTGACTTTAGATGAGTTTCCCCACTGGAAACAACGTTTTGAGATCTATCTCAATGGAGTAGATCCTAATCTGTGGGAAGATATTGAGGTCGGTTACAGTACACCGGTGGGAGCTGATGGAGTTAAATTAACGTTAAGTGGGATGACAGACGCACAGAAAGTAAAGTACAATGCAGAGAAAAGGGTTTATGCATTGATCACTCAGTCTATCCCCAAGGATATATTCCACCAGTATTCAGAGAACAAACAGTCCAAGAAACTGTGGGATGAGCTAGAGAAGAGATATGATGGGAATGCGTCATTGAAGGCAATCAAGGCAAAGGAGTTAAAGAAGGAATTCGATAACTTCTCATCGATTGGTAATGAGAGTTTAGATGAAGTCATAGACAGATTCTACCACTTGATGAGCGAATTGCATACACATGGAGTTGAAACGACTATGGAAGAGAAAGTAAGCAACTTCGCAGACGGATTGCCTGATAAGTGGGCTTCATTCGTGTCTAACCTTAGACAGAATGAAATGCTTATAAAGCTGGATATAAATGACTTCATTCTCAAGTTGCGTGAAGAAGCTCTTAGGATGAAGTATAGGGCTCAGAAGTCTGCGTACACACAAAATCCAGCTTTATACAACGCCACGCCTCAAGCTAAGACATCTGGAGCACCTCTCCAGACAGCATTTGTGTCTAGCTCGTCAGGTCCTTCACATGCTTCTCCTTCTGGATCAGACACGTCAGGGTCATCATGTACCCATATATTGGATCAGAAGCAAGTGCTACCATACTGAAGACCGAGAACCTCGGAAATGTGACCGTTGAAGTAGCTCGAGAGCATATGGATCTTTTAGCAGCAGTGGTTCATTCATATGATGGACTTGTTGCTGGGAAGATTGGAAACTGCCATCTGGCAGATGAGGACTACGAGCAGGTAGATGAAATGGAGCTTGAAAGGATGGATATAATGTGGGCCTTAGCTAGCGTTGTCCGAAGGGCGAAGAAGTTTGTTAAGAAGACAGGACAGAACTTGATAGCTACTAAGGATACCACATTTGGCTTTGACAAGAGCAAAGTAACCTGCTTCAACTGTGGAGAGAAGGGGCACTTCAAGAGAGAATGTGTCAAGCCAAAGAAGACGGGTAATAGGAACCCGTTCTCGTCCTTTACTCGCCAAGACAAGCAAGCCTCCAGTTCTACTTCATCAAACAAGGACCCAAAAGCCTTGACTGCTCATGATGATGAAGGACAGGATTGGAGTTTTAGGTTTGTCACACCAGGAGAATCTAACATTGCCAGTGTTGATGATATTGATGATGATTCTGCGAGTGAAGGAGATCTAGCAGTTGAAATAGCGATGTCACATAGTGAAGAAACAACTGTCGCTAAGTTCAGTTACAAGCCAAAGGAGGAGACTTCCACGTCAGAGACAGAAAAGTCAGAATCACCAGAACCAAAGACATCTGATGCTGCGATGATGGCTAACTCTTCTGAATCAACACAGGTAAGTACAACTGACCAAATGTTTAATAATCATGCTTGTTCTGATTGTGATATGTTTAGGAATAGCATTGATGACAAATTTGCTAGGTTATTAGATCACAATGATAACTTAGTAAAAGATTTACAACTATGTACTAAGGCTAATAGAGTTCTAAAACAAAATGAGCATAGTTATAAAGAAAAGATAGACCTATTGACTAAACAGCTTAGGGAAACCGAAGTAGTTGCCTTTAACCAAGCAAATGACATTAGGTACTATCTAAACTCCCTAGAGGACACTAAGAAGCAAAAGGCAGTTCTAGAAGTAGAAGTTAATTCACTAAAACAGAAACTGCATAGTTGGACTAGTTCTTCACACATAGTTCAACACTTAGTGAGAGAAAGGAATAACGGGGAGGGATTAGGCTACAAAGTGGTTCCACCACCACCTGAGACCTTGATGAACACCAAGTCTAAACCAGTAAACAACAACCCCATCAAGGATCATATGGTGACTACTCCTCTTGTTACTGATCCAGACACATCATGTTCATCTACTGAATCTGGACAGAAACAAAAGGAGGCCACTTCAAAGGCAAAAGGTAAATTGCCTTGTGTTAATCTGGAAAATGAATTTGAAAAAGTTAACTTAAAGTCAGGGTCAAACAGAGTCAAATCAGAACCTAAAAGGACTTCAAAAGTTAATTTTTCACATGCTTCAAGTCAAAAACCAGTTAACCAAAAAGTAGAACATGTTAAACAGGTAAAAACAGTTAATTTTGTTAAACCAGAGAAAACATCAAACATACAAGAGTCAAAACCTAAAGTGATTGATGTTACTAGAGTGTCACGCACTTCTCCACAAAGAAAGTCTACTTATAAAGTTGATAGCAGGTCATGCTACAACTGTGGAGAATGTGGACACATTGCTTCCTATTGTCCTTTCTATCAGACACCTAGGAAGAAGATAGATCTTCAGGACTCTAGACCTAGGTCTTCTAAGAGGAGTTCTCTAACTCCACCTAGAAGATCTAGTGAACCTAAAGTCCAACCTGTAAGCCAGACGACTGTTTATCATAAACAGGCATTGCACAAATCTGGCTTATGGAAAGAGAAGTCATCCTGTGTGCCTGATACTGATGACAAGAAGGAATCTGAGCTACCCTCACCCTCTAAGGGTCAATGGGTAGAGTTTATGATGTGTGATGCCTCTGGGAAACCCAAGACAGTAAAGGCTTGGGTTCCTAACCTAGACTAATACATTTACTTTGTATGTGCAGGGTGTTCGATATAGCGCTGAGACTAACACGTGGATTATAGACAGCGGAGCATCTAGGCACATGACAGGAAATAGAGCCCTTTTATCAAACGTCAAACAAATAAAAGGAGGGCATGTTTCCTTTGCAGGAAACAAGGGAGGATACATCACAGCACAGGGAAAAGTGGGAAATCAGAAAGTTAAGTTTGATAAGGTGAACTACGTTCAACAACTTCAAAATAACTTACTTTCTGTTTCCCAAATCTGCGATAAAGGATTTAAAGTCATATTCGACAACAAGAAGTGTTACATGCTGAAGAAAGACTACATGATTCCAGAGGACCAAGTTTTGATGACTGCTTCAAGATATAAAGACCTTTATGTCTTGGATCTGTCAACAGCTGCTACAAGGATCATGAGGTTCAGTGCTTTCTATCTAAAGCTACTGAGAAGGACTCAATCTCCTGGCATAGGAGAATGGGACACATTAGTCAAAGGAAGATGAATCATTTGATTCAGAAGGATTTAGTAAGAGGAGTAAATGTCAAGAACTTCCAACTTCCTGAATTTTGTATAGCTTGCAAGAAAGGCAAACAGACAAAGAAGTCTCATAAGGAAAAGAAAGTTCATTCAATAGAACTTCCTCTTGAACTTTTTCACATGGATCTGTTTGGTCCAGTCAGTACAAGGAGCATTGCAGGCGATTTGTACTGTTTTGTGGTCACTGATGACTACTCAAGGTTCACTTGGGTAATGTTTCTGAAATCCAAATCAGAAACATTTGAGTCATTCAAGGAATTAGTAACCACACTGGAATCTCTCTACAAGCTAAAGGTTAGACAAGTACGCTCAGACAATGGGACAGAATTCAAGAATCAATGGATGGAGGCATACTGTAAGGAAAAGGGAATTGTTCATCAATTCACTTCTGCTTACACGCCTCAGATGAATGGGGTTGCTGAGAGGAAGAACAGAAGCTTGATAGAGACTGCACGGACTATGCTGGCTGACTCAAAACTGCCTATCCAATTCTGGAATGAGGCAGTAGCAAATGCATGTTATACACTGAATCGAGTCCTAATAGTCAAGCGCCACGGAAAGACATGTTATGAGCTACTACAAAGACGCAAACCGAATTTGTAGTATCTTGAACCTTTTGGCGCGCCGTGCACACTTCTGAAGAAGACACAAGAAGGCAAATTCAGCGAGAAGGCTGATGAAGGAATCTTTCTAGGATACAACATACCGAACAAGCGAGTTTACAATAACTCAACGGGTCTTGTAGAAGTGTGGTGTAATGTCGACGTTCAGAGATATACAACACCACCTACAGGCAAAGGACCTGCATACTTCTTCGATTATGGTGGATTCTTCAAGTCCTTCAACATTCCTCTCTCTCCCTCGGATGATGAGTTAGCTACTAGGATGATGTATGATATTCTGAATACACCATCTAGCACACAGGGAGAATCATCTACTCAGTCAGGGGGAGTAGTCAATGACAGTGACTCCTCCTCTGAAGATGAAACTGAAGCAGATGACCAGAACAGTCAGGAGGAACAGGTTCCAGTTCCTGAAAGTCCACAAGCATCTACGAGTGATGCACCTTCGACTTCGGAACCTCAAACTCCATCTACCTCAGATGCAGAACCAAATGTTCACAATCTTGGTTCTGAGGTGGCTGTTCCTACTACTCCAGGATCACGACTAAATGTCTATCATCCCCTTGACAATGTTATTGGGGATGTCAGATCAGGAGTACAAACCCGAAATCAGCTATACCCAGCTGATTACGCCTCGATTATGGAGAAAGGTTACATTCATGATGGTGCTTATCGATGTTTTCTCTCGCAGGTTGAGCCAAAATATGTCAGTGAGGCACTAAATGATGAGGCGTGGGTGAGTGCCATGCAAGAAGAACTTCTGCAGTTTAAGAAGTTAGGTGTATTGTCACACCCCAACCTTGACGGCGGAAACGTCGAGATGTGAGGGTTAAGATTGTTCACAGCCACATAACGCTATTATTAAATCCCAAATATATTATTCATAAGCTTTCAAAGTTACATTACAAGTATAAGTCTCAATAATGAAATAAGTTTCAACATGAAATAACAAACATAATCATTTTGTTTATTTACTAGGTCCAAGTCCTAGAATATGCCAGCAACATAAGTTCGCTTCAAAACTTGGGGGTTTTCCTGAAACATGATAAAAATAAAAGGTCAACTATAAATAGTTGGTGAGTTTCCAAGGTTTTCATACATAATATGAAAAGGTTACAAGTAGCAATTCATGTCATAGGTTATGAGCTAGTAAGGTTATAGAACACATATCGTTACAACCAAACCTCGACTGATTACAAGTATAAAAGATTGGCTAAGTGTATTTGGTTCCCTAGTGCACAAGCGTACGGCCCCTAGGAGTCGGCAATACCTCGACTTTAGCACCAAATAGGCTTGTCAGGCCCAAAGATCTAAGACGTCGCCAGGCTAGCAATAGTTAATGATTGTAAACAAACTATGTATCTCATATAAACACTTACAATACACAAATAACCATGACAAAATAATAAGATGAATTGCATGTGCTTACAAGTCTCAAACGTTTACAAGTGTACGATGTATAAGTATCATGTTTCACCCCAAAATAGTGTGAAATAAAGTAAAAAGGGGCAAGGAAAACTCACATGGAATTAAGCATTTCAAGATGATATAAAAGATCACAAGATAAATTCCAAGTGTCCATTACAAGCACCTAAATATATAATTTACAAGATGAAGATTAAGGTTACTATATTGATTAATGTTTAAATAAGAATTAAGGTTTCAATAGTTTTAGGGTTTTGATGAGTAATTATGTTTATAATGATGATGATAATAATTTAAACGAGGTTCTAAATGATTTCTTTTACAAGTTGTTTAAACGTATAGATTCCAAGATTAGGTTTGGTAATAAGATTACAATTTTTAGACATGAACTAGGGTTTCCAATAGAACTTGGAAGTTTAAATAAGTAATTAAGTAAAATAATAAATCATTTAGATTTAATAAAGATGATGTAAATCAATTAAACCAATAATATGTGAAAAGAAATAATTAATTTAAAAATTAACTATTTAAAAGTTGATAAGGATATTACATATAAAAATCATATTATAAAGTTTTAAGCTTATCAAAACGATTTATTATAAAGGTTTTTAAAACCTAAAATAAAGCAAATTATATTGTTTTATAATTTTTAAGAATTTAAACAAAAGTTAACGATTAAATTTATTAAATGGTATAACATGCTCAAATGATTTGATGAATAATAAATTATTCAAATAGTCATTTTAACAACTACTTGAATAATTATTTATTCATTTAGATTTATAATGTTTTAATAAAATTCGAACCATAATAAGTTTTATTACACAAAAGAATTTATAACTTTTAAAATAAAACTCCATTTAAAATATCGTGATTTAAACGATAAGATCTAAGGAAAGTTCGTTTCATTATTATTTTGTTAATTATTTAAAATCTATGTTAATAATTCAAAAATATCCTTTAAAATGTTTTGTTACAAAGGTTTTTAATTGTTTAGTATTTTAAAATATTACTAAAAAAACTATTTAACAACTTAAAATATATTTAAAAGTTATAAAATATATTTTCTATATTATTAAGAATTTTCCAAAGTTCATTTTAGGCTTAAAAAGCCATTTTAAAAAAAATATGGGGGTGCCCGGGGTTCGAACCCGGGACCTCCAAGTTAGAATGTGTGTGGGGAACCAATTAGGCTGGGCGCCTATGCCTGCCAAAGAATGATTTCTAATTCTTAAAAACCAACCTTCACATGATTCCCCTTTTCCCCACGAACCCTAGATTGAATTAGCTTCCAATCGAACTCGAATTCGATGGTGATATCAGTAATGTTCATAGGGCTTTTGTTCAAGATGTTAATACGAAGATGTTTGAGCGATTAATTACCTGTATTGAAACCCAAATCGTTTAATAGAAGAGATGAACCGTAGCGGCTAGGTTGAGCATGATTCAGACCATAAACGTTGATAATAATCTAATTAATTTCGTATGAAGGTTCTGAGGTGGTCAAGGATCAGTAGCCCTCTACTAATTGTAACCAATTTAGCTCAGAAGGGTCCTTTCGAAAGAGTTGCAGGTCGCGGTAATGGAGGGGATCGAATAAGAAGTTTGTATGTTTTCAGGTGAAATTGGTTGTTGTGACCGCTTAGGACTAGTTAGATGATCGTGTACATTCGTTTAATTCGATTATTATTACGATTTAATGCTCAAACGGCCATGTAGTTTAAAGTCGACGGTTTCTTGATTGATTAAGGTTCATAACCGTTTTATAAGTGCCATTCAACGTGCATTCACGCTCGAGTTGGGTATATGGAACGATTTGGGACGGTTTGGCGTCAAAAGGGCCGGTTTTTAGTGGGGTTTCGGGGCTCGCCGGCGCCGCGCCGGGCTTGGCCGGCCGGCGGCCGGAAAATCGAGGGAAAGAAGGGTGTTGGGTTTGGGTTTTATTATTTACACGATTGGTCCCTGAGATTTTAGAAGTTTTCAATTACAAATTTAAAGTTTTGATTAAGTTAAATTTAATTACAAATTAGTCCCTGAAGTTCTAATAGGTTATTATTTTATGTAATAAACTTATTAATTACAAGTTTAAAGTTATACAACTTTATTATTTTTAATATTATTGTCATTTACATTATTGTTATTAATAATATCATTAGTAATAATAACAATAACATTGTTGTTATTATTTTAATCACAATTATTTTTTTAAAGATTTTTAATACATTAAGTTAAGTTTTATAATATTAAGTAAACATTATAACACTTATAATGTTATTGTTATTTATTAAATTAATTTGTTAACCACCAAATTAATTATGAAGTATATTAAACCCTCAATGTTTCACAAAAGACATAAAAGGTCCTTTTATATACTTAACAAAATACGAGATGTTACAGTCTCCCCAACTTAAAAGAATTTCGTCCCGAAATTAATAATGAACTTAGATGAACAAAGGAATTGGAATGAAAAGTAAGTGTTCAACGAGCAGTGTTTGACGTTTGATTACAGGTGGAACGCTTCACCTTATGGAATCTTACAAGATTCTCAGCATAATAAACGCGAGACGTTTTGAGATGAAACGTTGGAAAACGATGACGAGTTACCGTGGTACCTTAGATTGATAAGTCACAACTTCTAGAATATAATGATGTCTAGAAATCAATAAAGGACCAACAATGATAAGAAAGGTTAACCGTCAGGATTTAAGAATCCCAAACGTCACTATATGAAACGGTCTTAACGCATATCTTATGAATATGTATCTCTCTTTTGACCAATCATTGGTCTAAGAAATTATACGATATGCGAAGATTTTGAAACAAGTTCACGACGATGGTTAGAAACATTATTAAAAGCAGGAAAATGAGTCGGTCACCCAAAATAACGATCGATGTTTTAACGCCATACCACGGTATACGACTATTTGAGATAGATACAAGTCAATTTCTCGACCCGTTATCTCACATGAGTCAATATGAGATTAGTCAATTGGTCTATAATGCACCATTTATCATCTTAGCATCTAAGATAAGAGGCACTTAGTGATGAAAAGTTAAACCGAGGATTCACAGGAACACGGAGGTTAGGTTTTGTCATATGTAAAGATAAGATACTTGGACCATGCCAAGTTATGCCAAACCCATGACTACAAATTACGAAGGTTTATGAACCTTTATATCCGCGTCACAATGTAAATAATAACGAGTCTCGTTGATTGAAATCAAGATAGTGTTTTAAAGATTTCCAAGATTAGGGTTTAAAAGGGATTCAAGAAGTAACGCAAACAGTAAGACATGCATTTGCAAGGTAACTCCAAATATAGATTTCATACGTAATTCATCAAACCCACAAATACAGTCGAGGACATTCGTATGACTAGAAAGACATATCCACAAATTGATAATGTCTTTATTTAGTAAAAAGATCGTTTAAGAATGCTACCATCACACAAACATGTGTTGATGATATCTCAAAATGAAAGTTGATATGTAGGGAATAAATGGTTCGATATCGCTAGATCAAATCAAAACATAATGATAAAGGAAAAGAAATCAATTTAAGAATTTAAACGCTCCAAGCTTAGAATCAAAATCAACCTAGAGTGATCGGGTCTCCTTTCAAGTTCAGAAATCATGTTTTGGCTTGACAGGTCCAAACACTAACATTGGTTCACCCTTCAAGTTACTACATGTTTCTTGTCACTTGATTAGAACCTTGGTAAGTTGGAGATCAAGAAATGAGAATAGTCATCAAGGTGCGGTTTTCACTCCTAACTTGATGGTGTATTCCCAAGGTATGACCGCTAGCTTACCAATCAAAAAGTTTGATCCCAAATCCTTGTTGAGGATCCACAGAAATAAGACGAGGTAACTCACCATTAAGGTAAGGGAAATCACTCCTATCTTAACGGTGAAGTTTTACAAAAACCAAAATATAACAGGATGAACTTCTTCATCAAAATCCAGAATTCACTCCTACTTTGATGAAGTCGTCTCATTTGAAGAAATACAATTCATAAAGATGATATTATCACCAAGGTATGGAATTCACGCCTATCTTGATGATAATAGCAAGAAAACACTCGAAGATTGACATTTGTCACCAAAGTACGGGTTTCAATCCTATTTTGGTGAGATCATATCATTTGTGTAACGTCATTCTAAAGAAAATAACTGAAGTCAATCCTCGGGATAAGGAAATCACCCCGATCCAGAGGATGACATTTTATAAATCACAATTGGGAACCATTTATCGAAACGAATAGAGAATCATCAAAGTAAGGGAATCACCCCTGTTTTGATGAGTTAGAATCATTTAGGAGATACGGGTGTTCTTAGTCATAGGTTGACTCTCAAACACTTGCATCTCTCACGGTGCAGACGGTACGGAGTTTGACTTAACAACAAAAGGAAGAGAGTATCCATTAAAAATTCAGAAAATTTCAAGTTACATTAATGTAACAAATGGGAAATCATGCTTACAAAGTTTAAGGTCAAAGTTCGAGGTAATAGAATTAGTTATGATGGTGTTCAAATCTTGAATGATTTAAATCAGAAAGATTAAATCAATGACAAGAGTGATTCAACACCACAACGAGATGTGAACATTTGATTCACAATTGAAAGAAATACATGAACTTCTCAAGATATGTGGTCAACCATAGCCTTATTGAAAACACGCGTACTTATAAGTGATCACTCATCTCAAGGGTTTCGAATCAAATAAATGGATTCAATGATCGAGTCAAATCACCATTTACACTTTGCCTAGACAAAGTATCTCGAGACGTAGGAATTCCACCTATAGCATTGCATGTTCTTAGTTATGGGACACATCCTTAAGGAGACTTGAGAACCATAAGTAGCGGTTTAAAGTTTTTGATGACCATTCGGTTTAGATTCCCAATATCTTTGGGTATATTAAGATTCATGTTCACGTTGGTCAAGATATAGAAATAGTTACATGAAACGCTCGACGTGTAACGATGTTTAAACGTAAAAGTTGAAATGTAAGATGGGTTCAATATTAATAGGAACATTATGTATGATAAGAACGAGAAGATAGTAAAACTTTGGTGATAAACCAGATCAAAGAATCAAGGACTTTTAAGACACAAAGAGGATGGTTCCATTTGGTAACGCATTACCATTTGGAATCGTTGACACGTCAAGGTAAATTGACCCATTTGCCTTAGAGACTTGTGTATGTTGACCATAGTTTATCACTCATCCCAGAAATCCCCAGGTAAGCATAACTGGTCTCGTAATGAGATTTATACGATATGCTTGCCTTAGCCCGAAGGCCTTTTGCCAGGAAATCCAGAATACAGGTGTCTATGTGCCACACAAGTTTCTTTGGTTTATGAAATCAAAACCTTGATGAGATTTTCATAGGTTAGACATAGAGTCTAAGGAATTGAACCCACGACGATAAGTGCAGATTCCACATGTCGTTGAGAATAAGTTTAGAAAGTTCATTTGTCGGGGAGGGTTAAAGAGTCAAAGTTAAGTTTAGGGAGACAAGTAACTAAGTTTAAGCATACATAAGGCAATCCTATGCTAAGGCATCAAGTTGCACAAAAGGCATAGCATTATGTAGCATGCAAACAATAAGTAAGCACAAAGGTATAAGGATCTTTCTATGAGGTTCATGCAACTATAGTCTAGGTCACCATTTCTAGTAACCTAAATCCCTATAGTTATGGGCTCTGATACCAATCTGTCACACCCCAACCTTGACGGCGGAAACGTCGAGATGTGAGGGTTAAGATTGTTCACAGCCACATAACGCTATTATTAAATCCCAAATATATTATTCATAAGCTTTCAAAGTTACATTACAAGTATAAGTCTCAATAATGAAATAAGTTTCAACATGAAATAACAAACATAATCATTTTGTTTATTTACTAGGTCCAAGTCCTAGAATATGCCAGCAACATAAGTTCGCTTCAAAACTTGGGGGTTTTCCTGAAACATGATAAAAATAAAAGGTCAACTATAAATAGTTGGTGAGTTTCCAAGGTTTTCATACATAATATGAAAAGGTTACAAGTAGCAATTCATGTCATAGGTTATGAGCTAGTAAGGTTATAGAACACATATCGTTACAACCAAACCTCGACTTGATTACAAGTATAAAAGATTGGCTAAGTGTATTTGGTTCCCTAGTGCACAAGCGTACGGCCCCTAGGAGTCGGCAATACCTCGACTTTAGCACCAAATAGGCTTGTCAGGCCCAAAGATCTAAGACGTCGCCAGGCTAGCAATAGTTAATGATTGTAAACAAACTATGTATCTCATATAAACACTTACAATACACAAATAACCATGACAAAATAATAAGATGAATTGCATGTGCTTACAAGTCTCAAACGTTTACAAGTGTACGATGTATAAGTATCATGTTTCACCCCAAAATAGTGTGAAATAAAGTAAAAAGGGGCAAGGAAACTCACCTGGAATTAAGCATTTCAAGATGATATAAAAGATCACAAGATAAATCCCAAGTGTCCATTACAAGCACCTAAATATATAATTTACAAGATGAAGATTAAGGTTACTATATTGATTAATGTTTAAATAAGAATTAAGGTTTCAATAGTTTTAGGGTTTTGATGAGTAATTATGTTTATAATGATGATGATAATAATTTAAACGAGGTTCTAAATGATTTCTTTTACAAGTTGTTTAAACGTATAGATTCCAAGATTAGGTTTGGTAATAAGATTACAATTTTTAGACATGAACTAGGGTTTCCAATAGAACTTGGAAGTTTAAATAAGTAATTAAGTAAAATAATAAATCATTTAGATTTAATAAAGATGATGTAAATCAATTAAACCAATAATATGTGAAAAGAAATAGTTAATTTAAAAATTAACTATTTAAAAGTTGATAAGGATATTACATATAAAAATCATATTATAAAGTTTTAAGCTTATCAAAACGATTTATTATAAAGGTTTTTAAAACCTTAAAATAAAGCAAATTATATTGTTTTATAATTTTTAAGAATTTAAACAAAAGTTAACGATTAAATTTATTAAATGGTATAACATGCTCAAATGATTTGATGAATAATAAATTATTCAAATAGTCATTTTAACAACTACTTGAATAATTATTTATTCATTTAGATTTATAATGTTTAATAAAATTCGAACCATAATAAGTTTTATTACACAAAAGAATTTATAACTTTTAAAATAAAACTCCATTTAAAATATCGTGATTTAAACGATAAGATCTAAGGAAAGTTCGTTTCATTATTATTTTGTTAATTATTTAAAATCTATGTTAATAATTCAAAAATATCCTTTAAAATGTTTTGTTACAAAGGTTTTTAATTGTTTAGTATTTTAAAATATTACTAAAAAAACTATTTAACAACTTAAAATATATTTAAAAGTTATAAAATATATTTTCTATATTATTAAGAATTTTCCAAAGTTCATTTTAGGCTTAAAAAGCCATTTTAAAAAAAATATGGGGGTGCCCGGGGTTCGAACCCGGGACCTCCAAGTTAGAATGTGTGTGGGGAACCAATTAGGCTGGGCGCCTATGCCTGCCAAAGAATGATTTCTAATTCTTAAAAACCAACCTTCACATGATTCCCCTTTTCCCCACGAACCCTAGATTGAATTAGCTTCCAATCGAACTCGAATTCGATGGTGATATCAGTAATGTTCATAGGGCTTTTGTTCAAGATGTTAATACGAAGATGTTTGAGCGATTAATTACCTGTATTGAAACCCAAATCGTTTAATAGAAGAGATGAACCGTAGCGGCTAGGTTGAGCATGATTCAGACCATAAACGTTGATAATAATCTAATTAATTTCGTATGAAGGTTCTGAGGTGGTCAAGGATCAGTAGCCCTCTACTAATTGTAACCAATTTAGCTCAGAAGGGTCCTTTCGAAAGAGTTGCAGGTCGCGGTAATGGAGGGGATCGAATAAGAAGTTTGTATGTTTTCAGGTGAAATTGGTTGTTGTGACCGCTTAGGACTAGTTAGATGATCGTGTACATTCGTTTAATTCGATTATTATTACGATTTAATGCTCAAACGGCCATGTAGTTTAAAGTCGACGGTTTCTTGATTGATTAAGGTTCATAACCGTTTTATAAGTGCCATTCAACGTGCATTCACGCTCGAGTTGGGTATATGGAACGATTTGGGACGGTTTGGCGTCAAAAGGGCCGGTTTTTAGTGGGGTTTCGGGGCTCGCCGGCGCCGCGCCGGGCTTGGCCGGCCGGCGGCCGGAAAATCGAGGGAAAGAAGGGTGTTGGGTTTGGGTTTTATTATTTACACGATTGGTCCCTGAGATTTTAGAAGTTTTCAATTACAAATTTAAAGTTTTGATTAAGTTAAATTTAATTACAAATTAGTCCCTAAAGTTCTAATAGATTATTATTTTATGTAATAAACTTATTAATTACAAGTTTAAAGTTATACAACTTTATTATTTTTAATATTATTGTCATTTACATTATTGTTATTAATAATATCATTAGTAATAATAACAATAACATTGTTATTATTATTTTATTCACAATTATTTTTTAAAGATTTTTAATACATTACGTTAAGTTTTATAATATTAAGTAAACATTATAACACTTATAATGTTATTGTTATTTATTAAATTAATTTGTTAACCACCAAATTAATTATGAAGTATATTAAACCCTCAATGTTTCACAAAAGACATAAAAGGTCCTTTTATATACTTAACAAAATACGAGATGTTACATGTATGGACTCTGGTTGATAGACCTAAAGGTGCTAAAGTCATTGGCACCAAATGGGTACTAAAATGCAAGAAGGATGACCAAGGAGTCATTATCAGGAACAAAGCTCGACTGGTGGTTCAAGGTTTTCGCCAAGTCGAGGGGATTGACTATAATGAGGTGTTTGCACCCGTGGCAAGGATGGAAGCCATTCGTATCTTCCTAGCCTATGCATCGTACATGAAGATCAAAGTCTACCAATTAGATGTGAAGAGTGCATTCCTTCATGGGGAAATTCGGGAAACAGTATATGTAAGTCAACCCGAGGGATTTGAGGATCCTTATCATCGGAATAGAGTTTACAAGCTCGACAAAGCTTTATATGGGCTTCATCAAGCGCCTCGAGCTTGGTATGAGAAACTCTCGACTCATCTTGTGAAACACGGCTTTCGCAGGGGAGTCATTGACTGTACACTGTTTATTAAAGAAAAGGATGGCGACCTACTGCTTGTACAGATATATGTTGATGACATCATCTTCGGGTCAAAGAACGAAGAGTTATGTAAAGAGTTTGAAGTAGTGATGAAGAAAGAGTTTGAGATGAGTGCTATGGGGGAGATGAAGTTCTTTCTCGGGTTACAGGTGGATCAAACACCTAATGGAATCTTTCTACATCAGACCAAGTATGTAGGAGACATTCTCGGTCGCTTTGACATGGAGAATGCTTCTGCTGCTGGGACTCCACTTGCTACAAATCATGATATAGCACCTGATGAGAATGGAGATCTAGTAGATGCCACTATGTACCGAGGAATGATTGGATCCCTCATGTATCTCACTGCCTCAAGACCTGATATTATGTATGCTACATGTCTATGTTCTAGATATCAGGCTAAACCAAAGGTCAACCATCTGATCGGGGTCAAGAGGATTTTTCGTTATCTGAAGGGTACACCCACACTTGGATTGTGGTATCCTCATGATGATGACTTTGAGCTTACCGCGTATAGTGACTCGGATTACGGGGGCTGCAAGATGAACTACAAGTCTACATCAGCGGGGTGTCAATTCTTTGGGAGAAGATTAGTTACCTGGCAGTGTAAGAAGCAGACATCGATTGCATTGTCAACCTGTGAAGCCGAATATGTTGCTGCTGCAAGTTGCTGTTCACAAATCATCTGGATTCAACAGCAAATGCGGGATTACGGTTTAAAATTCTCATCTACTCCTATTTTTGTCGATAACTCTGCTGCAATTGCAGTAACTAAAAATCCGGTTCAACATCCTAAGACCAAACACATCGGTATTAAATACCATTTCATAAGAGATTGCTTTGAAAAGAACTTAATTGATGTGGTTAAAATTAATACTGATTTTCAACGCGCTGACCTCTATACTAAAGCCTTTGATAAACCACGTTTTCAATATTTGCTAGAGGTCAACGGCGTTAAAAAGAAAAGTGAGGTAATTCCTGATGATGATAATGTGTAGTCCAATGTAGTTTAGTTAAAGTTTATTTTATTTCATTTTATTTGTCTATTTTATTTTATTTTATTTAAACTCATGTTAGTTTGCTGTTTATGAAAATCCTAAAATAATTAAACCATAAATGATTTTAGTATTTTAGGGGGAGAATATGTCAGCAAGTTAACATTAAAAAAAAATTAAAAAAAAATGAGGGAGAAGGAGTAACTAGCTGAAATAAGGTAGATTGTGTCTGTGATACCGATTCAATATTTTTGGAAAATGATAGTACACTGGAACAAATCAAGAGGGACTTTAAAAATTTAAGTTTTGACAAGATGCAAAAGTTCAAAGTATAAGTCTTTGTAGTCTGAGCAATATAAAAAGGAAAGATGATAGAAAACTGGCAACTCCTAAGGTGACACAAAGAAAGTAGACTTAGAGGCTGCTAGACCATAAATGATATGTTGGTAGATTCAACACAATAGACAGTTAGACCTGATTGGTGATCTCAAGATCAAACTAAGTTGTTCAACTGACTGTGGGCTTCCATCTTATCACTGGTTAACACAATCAACAATATTTCAATAAGGGGTAATGAGCAACTAAACGCCACAAATGTGTGCGGATGACCATAATTAGAGCAAAGCAAAAAAAAAAAAATGAAAGACAAATGCAATAAAGCTAATGACTTATATTGTTGGTGCATTTTGTGCAAAATAAAATAAGCTGCTCTAACAAGGAGATAGGTTGTGTGCCTCTCTGCTGTGCGATGGCACTGACCTGAGGATAAGCATAACCTAGATATTCTAGAATTCATTGTTGTTTGCCGCCTCTCTGCTGTGCGATGGCACTGACCTGAGGACAGGCTTCTCTTTGAAAGCTCTAAGAATAGTCTCTTCTTGTAATAATACCCGTAGACCGCTCAAAAGCTCCTGAGGAATGTTGATTACCAAATAAGTGTGGGATCCACAAATGTTAGTTGAAATAATTAAACCTAAATAAGTCACCAGTCTGTGTCAAAAGTCTGTGTATGGATTTAAGTGGACAGACATACTGACAATCATTGTGGCTACATGCTCAAAGGTTAAAATCAATGTGAAAATCTAAGAGTTTCAGTATGATTTCCTTATGTTGCTAACGACTCTGGATGAACACCGAGAACTTGAGCATCAAAAGGTTTAATAACTAGTCCCAGATGATTTGACTTGCCTGTATGATTCTAAAATTGAATTGGTCCAGATATGATCAATCTAAGTTGAAGCTATCTACTCCCGAACCAAATCCCGTAGATATCAATCTCTGGATTTATCTCTCACAAAAAGCCAAAAATATGTCTTTTTATGTAATTAGTTTAAAGTCTTAAATTAGTTAGTCGTTTTAAGTTTAATTTTAGTCAAGTGTCGGGCTACATCAGGAAAATCAGAAGGAATCAACTCACTAAAAGGGTCATGTCTGAGATGACCATATGTGCTTTGAAAATTTAAAAACAGTCACGTCTGAGGTGACAAAGTGTTTTAAAAAAGGTCACGTCTGAGGTGACTAAAGTGTTTAAAAGGATCACGTCTGAGGTGATCAAAATGTTTTCAAGATAAAAGGATCATGTCTGAGATGATCAAAGGCTCATAATGTCAATTTCAATTAAGTTAAAAGGGTTTAAAAGTAAATTGGTAAAAATGGCAGAAAATTAACCAAGTATGACCCATTCGCACGAATGGACCATACGTATGGACTAACCATACGAATGAAGTCCATTCGCACGAATGAACTATGAGTATGGACCATCCAACCGAATGGCCCATACGATTAGTCCAGTCGGAGGCTTAAGTGCGAACGAGTGAGTCAGTCGCACGACTGAACTTCAGTCGGACGACTGGAGAAGGACGACTGACCCAATCGCACGACTGAGTTCCACTCGCACGACTGAATGGTGCGTATGAACTCAGTCGCACGATTGGATCTAGGGTTAGTATAAATAGAAGAGGAGTCGGTCGCAGAGACTCATCACCCTCAAAGAAACCCTAATTCGCACGACTAAAGTCACTCTGCCAAAATTTCATTTGATCTCCTTAAAACCTTCGTTTCTTGCATACTGATCATTTACTTCGATTCTACAGGTAATTTGCGACAAAGAAACATCAACACATCGTTCAATTCGACTCTGAATCGGGATAATCATACCCGTTAGAAAACTATAACCTGTGTGACAAAATGACCTAACTAAATGACTCAAATTAATGAAATTAAAGATGTTAGGTGTTACACGAATGGGTTGCGAGTCTAATAAACCAAAACACGAGGTCTAAAACTCAAAGTTGGTGAAAAAACAAATTTGAATTGAACGGACAGGAGGTCATACGACTGGACAAGCGGATGAACTTCAGTCGCACGACTGAAGGGAGCGATTCACTTAACCGCACGACTGAACCATGCGAATGATACTCAGTCGCACGACTGGTGTAACTGCATAAGAGTACATGCGCATGAGTCCAGTCGCACACTCAGTCGTGCGCATGAGGTCATTCGCACGTCTGAACCTCAATCGCACGGTTCAGTCGCACGACTGTCTTCAGTCGTACAACCTCAATCGCATGACAGAGAGATTTTATTCAAAGTCTAAGTGTTTCATTATACTCTTAGCCAACGGAACTAATGTTTATATTGTTATGTGTTACAGATGGCGAGTCGATGGAACATGAGCACCAAGCACAACATATGTGCTCATCTGGATTTGACATCCAGGAACGCAGCTGACTTCGCAGGCATCATTACAATTCTGTTGAGATCCAGGATCGTTCATGCTATATCTACTCCATGCACGCCGTATAGATCAGTACAGCAGGCCTTCTGGGAAGGCGCGACTGTTGATAGATCCTCTGAGCCTCATTGCATCAGGAGTACGATTTTTGGTGAGGCTATCACTGTATCAGAGGAGGATCTGAGGATTGTTCTACAGTTTGGGGATGATGCTGATTGTCCTACTTGTCTACACCCCCTCACTGTCAGAGGATGTTTCATGAGAGCCAAGTACTCTGGGGACATCAATGTTGGGGTACTCAACAAGAGTAACCTCTGTCCCCAGCTTAAGTATCTTGCGCACGTGCTGCTAAAGTGTATAGCTTCCAGGAAGGGAGGTTTTGATGAGCTTTCCGACCAGATCCAGAACGCGTATGTTGCGTTGGTGCTGAACCACCCGTTCAGCTTCTCCAAGATGATATTCACCTACCTGGTGGAGAACATCGAGGGGAAAGGGAAGGAGGGCTTCTGTATGTACCCCAGATTTATGCAGATGATCATTGACCAGAAGCTCCCCTCCCTGCCAAAGGAGAAGGATGATGCTGTTGTTCTTGAGGTCATGGATGACACGACGCTAGGCCGGATGAAGGTATACAGGGGGAAGCATGTGAAGCCCCCTGTCAGGAGGTTGTTTGGGCATCTGGCCCGTGCTGATTATGTGGCGCCAGCCAAGAGAAAGTGGCGTCACGATGACAGTGATTCGGATGTTGAGCATATCGCTATACCAGATACTGACTCAGATGATGATGATAGCGGCGACGCCAGGGATGATATGCCTGCACCATCTAGAGGCACTGATTCAGACGTTATTCCCCCGGGGTCAGCCACTGCCGGAGAGGTCGCTGAGATGGCCGGTTTCCATCAGGAGTTTGTAGCTGGGGATCAAGAGGAGGAGGAGTCAGATGAGGAGCCCCTCACCAGGACTGTGGGAAGTAAAGTTGTTCCCACAGACCACGGGCTTAGGGTGGTTGGTGAACACCCTCGGGACTCCTCAGAGAGAGAGACTGACCCGAACTATGTTCCGGGCTCATTGGGCAGAGCTGCAGGGGGAGCATCCACTTCCACCGGGACTAGGAGGAAGCGGATGGCTCAACCCCATGGATTGAAGAAGAAGAAGAAGCGTCGCCTGACCTTCGTTACTACTGCTGCCACTACTTCCACCACCACAGCTACCACTACCACCACCACTGATATACCACCCATCACCACAGCCACCACATCCACTACTTCCACTACCACATCCACCACATTACCTACCACCACTGTATCCTTCCCATCCACCACCAGACCATTCACACCTACATCACCAGCACCAGCCTACCGACCCATATTCACCACTGCCACTGCCACCACCACCACACATCATGCTGGACCTTCAGCCCAGCCTTCACATGCTTATGGATCTACTCTACCTCACATCGGGGTAGAGGAGCAGCTCTCAGCGCTTAACCGTATGGTGATGCGTCTGCTTGCTGCAGATGAGGAGAAGGCGGCGCAGATCCGCCAGCTGACCGACCTGACTGCTGCCCAGTCTCAGCAGATGGCAGAGCAGGCTCGGGTGATAGACCTGCAGAACCAGCTAATCGATGCACAGAGAGTCGAGGTGTCCCAACTCCAGGACCTGCAGGCCCAGTCCGTCAAACGTATAGAGGAGTTGGAGACGACCAACAAGACGATTATGCTGAGGCTAAAGGGGTCGAAGGATGAGCCCCTGAAGCTAAAGGAGGGTGAAGGGGATGATGGAGATGGTGATGATGAAGATGATGATGATGATGAGGAAGATGATGATGATGAGGAAGAGACTGAGGAAGACAGGACAGAAGGTAAAGATGATGATGACGAGGCAGAAGGAGGGGATGCGGCTGCATCGGCCTCTGCTTCAGGTCAAGAACGAAGATCTAAGCATCGACAGGACCAGTCATCCACCACTTCTGCTCCTCCGAGCGACACGCCCCAGATTCAAGACAAAAGTACAGATTAGATGTCTTATTTATTTATTTTGTATTTGAATCATGTAATGAAAAACAAGGGTGTTGAATGTTTATATATTAAGTTAATATAAGTCTGTTTGATTACTTACTAATGGTTTATGTGTTGAATGTCTATATCAAATAGATCCAAACTTTCAAAGGGATGAGTTTGACTTTGCTCCCCTTCAAATGGTCAAGACTCAATTAACCATGATTCTTGACCTACAAGGGATTGTGAGACGGTCTGTGAGTTAAACCCCTGAAGAAGGGGAAATAATTCATGACCTATCTGATGAGCAACTGGCAGAGATGTTTAGACTCAATCCCGATGAAATAGTCAAGGACGCTCCAACAGTTGATTCAACCAGTGATGAAGAACTAAACGACGTTGATGAAGTTGAGGTTGAAGATATTATTGCAGAAGAGTACCCTCAGTATGCTGACACCGAGGGAAATGTGGTCCCCAATCTGGGTGAATCTCTAGTCAATGATACATTTGAGGTACTAGACAAGATGGAGCAGGAAACGGAAAAGACTGAAGGAACAGCCCAAGCCTCCAATGATGACGTAGACATTCGCAAGGCTGAGTGGGCTGCCTGTTTTGAAGAAGTAAGAGCCCAGCGTGCTGCACCAAAGAAAGATGCCTACACCAAGCTCTACAGAGTCAAGAAACACCATAAGGTGTCAGGCAGGATTATCTCATGGGCTTATTTTGATGACCTTAATGCGTATGCAGTTAAGAGGGAGCAGGGCATAGAGTACTTCAGGTTTCCACATGATCTGAAGACTCTACCTGGTTTTGAGCTCAACCAGCTGGCTAAACTAAAGCTGCTGTATGCTGACCCAAGAAAGATGTCAGGCGGTTTGAGGCTGCCCTGAAGAAGGAGTACCATACCAAATGGGTTAACTTCAGACCACAACAGCCTACGAGGTACATAAGAAGGTCTGAGGTTGATGCCATTACTGGAAAACCCAAGATAGTGCTAAAGTGGAGTCCTCCGCGCACTATGTCAAGAATCCCTCTCAGGGAAATGCCACAGGACTTCACTCCACACTTCAAATGATGGTACTATGATTGGAGAACTGCTGAAGCTGTCATAGTTCTGAATAAAGAGGGACAAATGGATACTATCAGGGTATTCGACCCGATGTGGCTAACCAACTTGTCTGCTAATGATGTCTACACATTATACAAGTGGCCACTGTTCTATGACACACAAGACATTGTACAAGACCGCCAGTTCCAAAATGTTATACGACTTTGCTTTGCGTTTGAGATACACGCAGGAGTCACTAAAGAGGAGAAGTACAAGAAGTATAAGGAGGTGATGCAGAAGACAAGAGATTAGATAGATCTAGGTCCAAGGGGGAGTTTGTTGATGCATGTATGTCCCTAGATCATGAGTTGTAATGTAATAAATCTTGTCTGTCTGATTATAATGTAATAGTATCGATTAATGAAATGATATGAATTGATTGTTACTTGTGATGTTTAATATTTCATTAATGAGTCGTGATTGAATTGATTGGGTTTATGATTGTTTGAATGATTGCACATTATGTTATATTAATTAAAACATTCAAACTTAACTTAATGAAGTTCTCATGCGAATGGCCCATGCGAATGGACCACACGCATGAATAACTTCATACGATTGACTCAATCGCACGACTGAACCAGGAGACTGGATCAGTAGTATGATTGACACATAAGATTGACTCAATCGCACGACTGTACATTCAGTCGTGCGGATGAATCAACCGCATGGCTCAATCGCACGACTGAACCATACTTATGGCCAGTCGCACGATTGAACAATACTAACCTATAAATAGACCCAATTCGTGGAAAAACGTAAGCATTGATCCCATTACGATTCCAGACGTACCCTAGCCGTCCAGAAGCCTCCCAAATCGTTCTCCAAGTTCACAGAACACATCAGATCGATTGCTAATCTATTTCTGACGTTGATTTCAAGTCTTGATTGATTCATCGTGTGTTCTCACTGATTGGATCGCCAATCAAATAGGATTCCGCACTATTTGAGTTGGTTTAACACGCTAATCACTTGGTATTTCGTTCAAATACCAGGTCCTAACATAAACTGAAAATGGGACGGAATAGGAATGGGATGCCAATCTGAGTAGTTGCGTGCCATCATGTATTTTCTTAATGATAACCAGTATTTTGTGTGCATGATATGTGGTTTATGTGTTGTATGTAGACTTAGATACTAACGTAGTCGGGATAGGTAAGGCTCGGAGTATGAAGAGTAAAGTAAGTGGCTAATCACTGGCCACTGTAATTAGGGACTTACTATACTTGACATAAACTGAGCTGTTCCCTTGAATGACTGTGTTGGTCTTTGAATCTTTTAGTGTGATATAGAGAATGGCTGGTGGTAGATCTTCTAAAGCTTCTAGGGGTGGAGGCCGTGGTGGGCCTGATGCTGAGCTGCAACCCAAAAGAGGAAGGCCAAGAGTTGAAAAGGTGGTTCCTGAAGAACCTGAGACCCCTCATCCGGAGGCTGGGGATGAGAGTGCAAACTTGAGGGCCTCGGTAAAGGAGGCAGTTGTTGAAGAATTACATCAGGTCATGCAGACAATCTTACCGTCTGTGGTGACCGAGGTCATCAAGGCTGTGAAAGAAGGAGAAAGAAAGGAGAGAAACAGGTCTTCGGGAGGACGAGAGCAACCGGAGCCTGAAACAATCTTCTCTGATAATGAAGAGGAGGAGGAAGATGAGCATGTGCAAGAGGTGGCACGAGGCTGTAACTACGGGGCGTTTATGAGATGCAAGCCCCCTACTTTCAATGGAAACGGCACTGCTGCTGCTGCTCATCGGTGGGTGAGGGAAATGGACGCTGTTCTTGACATCAGCGAGTGTTGGGAAGATCAGAAGGTGAAGTTTGACACTTGTTCATTTGTGGACTCGGCTCTGTGCTGGTGGGAAACATTGTCCAAGCCATTAACATCTGCCAACACATTTGCCAGCAAGACTTGGAAGAACTACATCTAGATGTAGTGGAGGAGATGGATCTACAAAATGAAAATGATTGCTTATAGAGCCAAAAAAATCATCTCAGGAGAAATAAAAATTTGGTTGCTGTAAGTAAATCATCAAAGATTGGTGTTGGTAAGTCAAAGGTAAGATGCTTCAAGTGCAATCTATGGACACTTTTCTAGAGAATGCAATCAACAATCAAATCCTGATTTGACACAACATCAGCAACATCAGTCTCACCAACCATCATCATCTCAAAGATCTTTCAGACAACCACAAATTACCAACTCATCCCCACCAGCCACAAATACATCAGCAGGAACAAGTAACTCTAAAAAAACTGGGCTGATCATACTTCAAGATGGAACCTGTGACTGGAGTATGTATGAGAAGGAAGTCTTGGAAGAAAATCAAGCTTTAATGGCTCACATGGAAAACAAAGTTCCACCCATGGCTAGAGAGGTAAGAGATAGGTTATGTTCATCAATATGGCTAGAGAGGTAAGAGATAGGTTATGTTCATCAATATGTGTTGAGAAAGTTGAAAGATATAAAGTCCATGCTCAACAACTAGCTGATAAAGTTAAAGAAAAACATGATTTTGAATGAATCTCATGTAAGAGAACATGAATTATATCAAATCAAAATTAACTCTTTACAAAAGGATTTAGATAAACTTGTTTCAGAAATTACAGTTAAAGCACAAGTTGAGCATCTGACCACTTCCTTAACTAAATCCATGGCTGATCATGCATCAACTGAAGTGAAGTTCAGAAGTTTCAACTTTCTTCTCAGCAGTATGAGAATTGTAAATCCAGGATAATTAAATTGAATCAAATCATGAAGATTATAGATCAAATATGATAATCACAATAAAATCCCTTTGATCTTCAATTAGATTGCAAAATATATCTTTACAAGTAATCCCCCAATCAAATGGTCATGCAACCATTATCCTAATCCTATAACAATTAGGCTATTTATAGTGAATATAATATTCACTAATTACATTTAACCCCCTAGACTTAGGCTAATTAATAAATTACATATAAAACATAAAAATGACTAAAAAAGATAATATATATTTTGTTCACACAAAATATATTTATTACAATAAAACTCATAGTCATCTAAATCTTCAACGTCTCGTCTCGGTTCTTCATCTCGAACGTGTCGGGTTTGACTTTTGTGTTGACTTTGACCGTGACGTTGACTTTTGTTGACTTTAATTGTGTTGATAATATAGACTATCTTGTACAGCTCCAACAAGAATTTTAAAATCTCATATTGAATCAAAGAACAGGTATGGGTTGGGATATAATGTAGTGGCACCTCCTATAAACAATAATTACTCACCTTTACCTGAATCAATGACAAATAACTTGTCAAATCATTTTGTGCCAAGCACCAAGTTTGAAACAAACTCTAATCAACAAGTTATTCATAATAAAACTGAGGTGAATGAAACTGAGTCTTCTGAATCAGAAAAGATTAATCAAAATGACTCAAAATTGACTTTGATGAGTGTGATGACTTGGATGATTCTGATGAACATGATGATGATCTACTGAACATTGGTAAGAATGTTGTTTTTGAAACAAACATTCCAAAAGTCCTTGAAGAAACAATCATTCCAAAGTTCTTGAAGAAACAAAGTTGCCATATCCTCCAAAACAAAGAAACATACTGAAGACTATTTGCAAGAGAATAGCTCAGCTAAATGAAGGTCTTCAAGAACTTCATTAGCAACAAAAATCTTCAAATGAAGAAACTGAAAAGTATGTACCTACTGAGGCAGTACACACAGTTTTGGTAGATAAAGGAAAGAAGAAGCAATCAGCTGATCATCAGCGGAAGAAGAAACCTTCTTCAGTAGAAGATCTGTGGAAAACCAAATCTACTGATTCAGTAGATGATCTACGGAAGACAAAATCAGCAGCAAACAAATCAAAGCCTCAAAAGCTGAAAGAGGATAAATCAACTTCAAAACTGGAAAAGGATGCAAAGCCTCAGAAGTTGACAAAAAGAAGAAAGTAACTGAATCTGATAAAGAATCAGAGGATATGTATTGCAAATGGTGTGACATGAAATACCACAATACTGAAGATTGTTACTTCAGTAGTTATTGTTCTATTTGAAATATGAACAATCACATGACATCTGACTGCTACTTCAACAAACATTATGCTATTTGTAACAAAAATAACCATTCAACTCAGGAATGTTATTTCAACAAAAAGAACAAGACAAAGAGCACAAAGAAGAAACAATCAGATAAAGCTGAATCAGACACTCAATCTACTGATTGTGAAAAGATTCAAAAATTAAGAAGCCACAACAAAAACAAAAGCCAAAACCAAAGGAGAAAACATCCACTAATGTTCAGCCTTTGAAGAAAAAGAAAACAGCATTTCAGCAATCAAAAACACCTCACAAAAGGGTGGATTTGACTGAAAAAGAAAGAAATGATGAAGATGCTTTCTTTGATAATTTTAAAAAGGGAACTCATGTACCTCATTCAAAATCAAAAGATAATGAAACTTTCAACAATCAAGATTCATTATCAAAACCAAAGCATCAAACCAACAAAAATAAGGTGAATGAAGAAGAGATTGAGAAACCAGGACCTAGTTCAACAACCTCATCTTCACAAGAATCATCCTCACCTGAAACAACTCAGAATGAATCAAACAAAACTAAAATTAATACTGAAACTTCAAGACTTATTCATGAAGGAGTAACAATTTTAGACACTGATGGCAAACCCAAGATCATTAAAGCTTGGATTGTCAATTCTAACTGATTTCTTTCTGTGTGTAGGAACAATCTTGGAGAGCTGACAACAAGTGGTATGTTGACAGTGGTTGTTCCAGGCATATGACAGGAAACTGTTCACTTCTCCATGACTTCAAGCATAAAAATGCCTCATATGTGGCATTTGGTGGGGATAAGAAGGGAGGGTAAAATAGTTGGTGAAGGAATGGTAACTAATGGTGTGCTCAAATTTGAGAAAGTAAACTATTGTGAAAATTTACAATATAATGTACTGAGTGTGTCTCAAATTTGTGATTAATTTTATACCATATTATTTGATAACACTAACTGTTACATTCTTAAGCCAGGTTTTTCTGTTCCAGAAGATTGGATCCTTCTTAAAGCATCAAGAAAAGGAAAACACATATGTTTTGGATATGAACAACACTTCACTCACAAGACATGAAACATGCCTCCTATCTAAGTCATCAGAAGATGAATCTCAATTGTGGCATAGAAGGCTTGTTCATTCTAACATGAAGAACATGAACAAATTGGTGAAAAATGACTTAGTCATTGGATTGACAAAGAAAGAGTTTTATTGTTCAAACCATTGTCCTTCTTGTTATAAAGGAAAACAACATAGAGTGTCTCATAAATCCAAAATTATCAATACTAACACTACACCACTCAAATTGCTTCACATGGATCTGTTTGGTCCAACCAATGTGATGAGCATTGGAAAGAGGCAATATTGTTTGGTGATAGTTGATGATTTCATTAGATTCACATGGGTCTTCTTCTTAAAACAAAAGAGTGAAACATCAGAACATTAATGGACTTTGTCATCAAGATTGAGAATCAACTTGATTTAAAAGTTAAAATTTTCAGGAGTGACAATGGGACTGAATTTGTTAATACTGACTTAGATTCCTTTTGCATGAATAAAGGTACAACAAGAAAATTCAGTGCACCAAGAACTCCACAACAGAATGGAGTTGCTGAAAGAAGAAACAGAACACTTATTGAAGCAGCAAGAACAATGCTAGCTGATTCACAATTCCCAATCACCTTTTGGGCTGAAGCAGTGAATACAACATGCAATGTTCAAAATAGGAAATTTATTGTCAAAGAACATAATAAAACACCTTATGATCTTTTATTTAAAAGAAAACCTTACATAGGATATCTTAGAGCTTTTGGGTGTCATGTATCTGTTTTAAACACAAAAGAACAATTGGGAAAATTTTCAGAAAAAGCCTATGATGGTTTCTTTGTTGGATATTCTTCAACATCTAAATCTTATAGGATCTACATTCCACAACATAACATTATGGAAGAAACTCCTAATGTATCATTTGATGAATCCTTATTTCCTAAATCAGTTAAAAGATCATCATGGTTGTTTGATATAGATGCACTAACAGACTCATTTAACTCTGGTTATTTGAATAATGCAGGATCTGATGATACATGTTATCCATTTTTTCCCCCAAATATGAATGAAGTGTCATTATCTGCTGATCCTCCAAGAATACACACATCAAGTATCATGGAACAAGGAACAACAAATAATGACAATGATGCTACACAAGTCCAGCAAACTGAATGCACATCCTCAGATGGAAACACTTCATCAGCAGCTGCTGACTCTGCATCCGCAGATGTATTGTGTATCCGGAGATATGAATAATGTCTCAGCATCTGTTCCATGCTCTCAAGAAGATACAACAAACATTGGAGATGATTCATCAAGTCCTCATATACCATCCGTAGAAGTTCCTGTAACTCCTACGGAAGAACAAAATGCTTCCGGAGAAGTTCCTACGGAAGATATTAATGATGCTCCTGATGTTCAAACTCAGGAAGACCACTCCATACCCAATGATGAACAGGAGGAACACTTTGACTACTTCCTAAATTCATCAACTGGATTGGATCCGTCTGCATCAATGAATATGACTAACTTGGAATAATATTCCAGTTGAATCAACTCCAACAACAAGAATTCATAAGACTCATCAGTAAACAACATTATTGGTGATCTTGACAAAAGAACTACAAGAAGCCAAAGTGGAGCTGTAAACATCTGTCTTTTCACTTGTTTTCTTTCACAAGTGGTTCCTCCAAACATCACAGCTGCTCTAAAGGACAATAGCTGGATTGAAGGTATGCAAGAAGAGCTTCAACAATTCAGAAAGCAGAAAGTCTGGAATCTAGTTGATTTACCTGAAGGCCAACATCCAATTGGAACAAGATGGCTCTTCAAAAATAAACTAGATGATAGAGGTATAATTGTGAGAAACAAAGCAAGGTTTATTGCACAAGGTTACACACAAGAAGAAGGAATAGACTATGATGAAGTTTTTGCACCAGTTGCAAGAATTGAAGCCATAAGAGTATTCCTAGCATATGCATCGTATAAGAAGTTCACTGTCTATCAAATGGATGTCAAGTGTGCTTTCCTATATGGGAAAATTGATGAAGAAGTCTATGTATCACAACCTCCTGGATTTGAAGATCCTCACTACCCACACAGGGTATACAAGCTTGATAAAGCTTTGTATGGTCGTCACCAAGCACCAAGAAAGTGGTATGAAACATTACCATCTTTCTTGCTCAAGCATGTATACAAAAGGGGAACCATTGATCAGACTCTCTTTCTCAAAAAGAACATCAAGATCTCTTAGTTGTTCAAATTTATGTTGATGACATTATATTTGGATCAACTAACAAGAGATTGTGTGTAAGCTTTGAAGAGTTAATGAAATCTGAGTTTTAGATGAGTTCTATGGGAGAATTAACTTTCTTTCTTGGTCTACAAGTTCATCAGAAGACAGATGGTATTTTCATTAATCAAGAGAAATACATACATCAAATATTGAAGAAGAACCTTGCTGATACATCTTCATGCAAAACACCAGCCTCAACAATTGAAAAGATTGTACCTAATCCTACAGGAAAAACTGTTGATCAAAGATTATATAGATCAATGATAGGATCACTTATGTATTTAACTGCCAGTAGACCTGACATTATGCTTGCTGTGTGTGTTTGTGCTAGGTACCAATCAGATCCAAAAGAGTCTCATCTGAATGCTGTGAAGAGAATTTTCAGATATCTCAAAGGAAAACTAGCCCTTGGACTTTGGTATCCAAAGGATGGTGATTTCACTCTCTACTCATATTCAGATAGTGACTTTGGAGGATACAACAACAACAGAAAATCCACAACTGGTGGATGTCAATTCATAGGACCAAGACTAGTTTCATGGCAGTGCAAGAAGCAAACAAATGTATCTGTATCCACAGCTGAGGCTGAGTACATAGCTGCTTCAGCTGGTTGGTCTCAAATCCTTTGGTTGCAAAACCAATTACTTGATTATGCTTACAATTTCCTTCAACTCCAATTATATTTACAATTCAGCAGCTATGTTTATCACTGCTAATCCAGTGCAACATAGTAAAACAAAAACATATTGAAATAAGATATCATTTTCTGAGAGATTGCTCAGAAAAAAGTTTGATCAAGTTAGTCAAGGTGGATACAACAAATCAGCTTGCTGATTTATTCACTAAAGCCTTTGATTCAGTTAGATTTAATTTTCTAATTGAGTCTCTGAGCATGATTAACTTAGATTAATCATTATGAACAAACAAAGAAAAGCATGTGTTTGTCCTTGTAAATAGTAATAAGTAAATAATAAAAAAAATTTCCTTCGAAAGATTTAAATTACCTGCGGAAGAAACTTATGTCTTAGAACAATTTTCTTCCGAAAGCAATTTACCTTCGGAAGAAACTTCTGAAACATCTTCCAAAGCTTATAATAAAAATATTGTCTTTCTTTCTGTGTGTTTTAATTCAGCATGACATATGTTTGGGAAATGATAGTACACTATGCCTTTGTTTCTACCTGAATTCTTAAATATCTTAAAAATCTAATCAAGTTACTTGATATGTGAGTAGGTTCATCTTGAGTGGTAACTACACTAAGAGCATGCCAAACATAATACAAAGTGATTGTTTGGGGGAAACTTCATTTTGAGGATACAGAAAGTGAGTCTTATTCTGATGTGACCAAATCACTCATCTAAGCACACTATGTACCAACACTTTATAATATCTATCTTTGCAAATCATATTCCCTCTGTTTTGTGTAAACAAAGACCTGGGTGTATGATCACCATGGTATATGTGTAACCAACTGGTGAAAAGATCATGATCCTCATCATCCTCTGTTTGTGTAACAAAGACCTGGGTTAAAGGCACCTCTATTTTACGTAAGTAAATACCTGGTGACCTGATGATGATCATATCTAAGCTCTCAAAAGAATTCTCTGTGATCAACTGTATATTAAATCTAGAGCTTTTACATCAATGCATTAATGAGATGTCAAATGCATCTCAAGATAGAACTTATAACTTAAAGTACATAGTTTCTAAGTGTGAAAAGTGATGATTTGACTCACAAAGGGAGGACAAACTCTAAGTGATTTGAATATGAAGCCCATAACAGTTACTCACTAATAAAATGAAAACATGATAAACAGCATGCCTAGTTGATACAATACTCTTGTATGGATTTAAGTGGACAAACATACTTGCAATCAGAACTAAGATCAGGTATCATTTCATGAAATTAATCAGAAGATGCTTAGTGTTATAGTATGATCCCATTCTATGTGTATATATGCTTATACATAGTACTCCTTTCAATTTTGTTCAATTTAATTTCTTTTTGTTTGGACAGACATGTGTCTTTCATGATATTCTTCTTAGAAATTTATGATAAATGCCTTCATTCATCATTAATAAAAAATTTAAGGGGAGTAGAATCATGAAATAAGTTAATAAAACAAACATGTCAAATGAATGTTAATATGAAGGAATTGGATCCTGAGCACTAACTTGGCTTTGGATACATGAAGCTTTTAAAATTTAAACCTTCTTATGCACATTATTATGAATACAAAGTCAACAAGGTCCAATAGCAATAAATGGTTCTATCAGTTGATTAGAACCATACAATAAAATAAGTTTCAAACGTGGCATTTTAAGCATCAGCAGAAGCTACAGTGCATTGTAAACATCAGCAGATGCTACAGTGCGAAACTTAAGGGGGAGTAAAATATGACTATCCGTAGATTGGTAACCTACGAATGAGTTGATATATTACAAGTATAATTCATTTCCATAGATTGGTAACCTATGGAAAATCAAGTTATACTTCTATACAAACTTTAAATTTCAGTTTTAAGTTAGGCATCCGCAGATGTCCTACGGATGAATTGAAATCTGCGGAACAAATAAATTCCACGGAAGAGTAATAAGAAAAGTGGGACCCACTTCATTAAATAAAGGAAATTAATGTTGTCAAGTGTTCATAAATGATGTTTTTGACTTTAATATTCATTATTCACTTTTTCAGAACATTTTTTCAAACCTAGAAAAACTCACTCAACAACCTTTCCCCCTTTCACAAACATTCAAAATTACCAAATCAAAACATCAAACAAACACATAATATTGATTCCAGATCATTGGTTTGAAGGAACTTTCAGTTTTGAAGAGCTGATTAGAAGTATCTAAGCCTAAGGGGGAGTATTGTTAGATCTAGGAACAATAGATCTAGATCATTTTGTATAGGCTTAGAACTTTAATCAATACTTGTAATGAATGATCGTAATTCATTATTTTGATGTATGCATTGTGTATATAGGTTAACCCATATGTGTGTTGATCTATGTATGATTACTGGTAAAAATATTATTCTTGGTCTTACTGAAATTGACCAAGTGTAAGAAGAAACATCTACAGATGACATTTTGTTCTTCCGTAGATATGTTTCTTACAAGTAACAAACATCCGAAGATCATCTGCGGATGAACAATCAACTCTGGAGTTCAAGTGAAAATCAGAGTTCAAGTGAAGACTCCTGCAGAAGAACAAAGTACCTTCGGAAGAACAAAGTACCTTCGGAAGAACAAGTACCTTCGGAAAGACAAAGTACCTTCGGAAGAACAAGTACCTTCGGAAGAACAAAGTACCTTTGGAAGAACAAAGTACCTTCGGAAGAACAAGTACCTTCGGAAGAACAAGTACCTTCGGAAGAACAAAGTACCGTCGGAAGAACAAGTACCTTCGGAAGAACAAACACCTACGGAAGATTATGTAGCTGCGGAGCTCAAACACTTGTATTTAAATAATACAAGTTTTACAAGTCAACAAGATAGTGGTGCAAATCCCAAGAGATCCGGTGTTTCCTTAACTGAAACACGCATGCCTATAAATATGGATCCTAGGTTTCACATAAAAAAAACAAAAAGACGACACACGAACACAAACAACCAAGCATCAATACGACAAACCCAAACATCACATCAATTCACACAAACATAAACCTAGCAGCCGTCACATCAACATCAACACGTTCGAAGCATTTATTGTTCATTATTATTCATCTGTAATCATTAATCAATTTAATGAAATATGTTTGAATCAAATCTTTTCTTTTGCATATTAATTGTGTTCTTCTCATTGTGTTTGTCATAATCATTAATCATTATATTTGATATTTAGTTATTAAAACAATTAAACAAGGTTAATGTTGATTCCGCAAACATTAACTTGATTCCCTATTAACACCGATAATTCCTGATTGCGATCCTTGGATTCACAAAGACTTACATTGTAAATCAGTTTTGGGTAGCATTCCACTCTGTTATTTATCTTTGTTTAAAGCTCCATCCAAAGTAATTAAGAATTGGAAGACATTAGGCGTGATTTCCTATGGGGTGGACCTTCTTTGTCATCGAGAATAAGGTGGGTCGCATGGGAAAAAGTTACTACCTATAAGTTACTAGGGGCTCTCTGAGTTTTGAGTAGTAAGGATTCAAATTTGGCCTTACTCATGAAGTGGCAATGGAACTTTAAGTCAGAGAAAAACGCTCTATGGGTTTCAATCATGAAAGCAATTCACTTCCAACCTAGAAAACATAGCTTCATTCCTATGAATAATACGATCTTCGGTGTATGGAAAGGTATCGTGAGCATAAATAAGGAGCTATCCACGGACAATATTAAGCTTGACAGCCTTATCAAAGTTATTCTTAGAGATGGTGAAAATTGTAGTTTCTGTAGACAATTGGAGTGGTAATGGTCTTTTAAACAAACTTTTTCCTGATCTTTTCTCTATTGAGGTTTTGAAAGCATGCAAGGTAAATGAGAGGTTATTATAAGAGGACTCGAGTCCAGCGTTGGTGGGAAACTAGAAACACCCTCCTAAATACGAGGTGGAGGTATCATATGAAGAAACATTATCGACGCCGATCAAAGGGATGCAGAGAAGTTTCGAGTAGGATAGATGGGTGTGGGCGGGGGCAATAGAGAGTTCTTGGTTATATCCTTAAGGAATATTTTGGAGTTTAGGCGGTTATCCATGGATCGACTTTCATGAATGGCTTGCTTGGGCATCTTTAAAGATTTATTGTTTTCCATGGAGATTAAGACTTAATAGAATCCCGACCAATAAATGTCTCTCTAAAAGAAGGGTTGCATTGGTCTCTAGTGCAATCTTGGTGCTACAAACAGTTGGTGGTCTTCGATACAATATCAGAGCTTCTTGAGATCCTCTCTCTACTGCAAATTCCATCGCAATAGAAGAAGGTTGCCTACATAATTATTATGGATGCATGTTGGTTTATATGAAAGGTAAGGAATCATCGCATTTTTAAAGAAAAGTCTCCATCCATAGATGTGGTGCTAGAAGAAGTCAAATATCATTTTTATTCATGGCTTTGGAGAAAAGATAAGTTAGAGGAATTGTAATAGTACAATTGGTGTAATTTTAGGGTTTTTGTTTTTTATTATTGTATTTATTATTGTATGGTGTTTTCTTAAAGCATTCACACTAGTTTTTCTATCATCATTTAAAAACATTAATTTTTTATTTTCTTTTTTAATTAAATAATATTTTTTTATCTTTATCATTGTCTTTTTATTTTTACTTAACTCACAATCACTTTTAAAAATATTAAAAAAATTATAAGTGTTTGTACCGTATTTTTTAAATATGAGAAATCAATGGACAATCCATATAATTTTTCTCATTCTTCCATTAAAACAACTTACAACCATCCTGTAACATAAGCCCACACTGGTATCAAAATTGAAGACCTTGAATGCTCTTAGCTTCTTGGTAACATCTTTTGTCTTCAATGGCGTTAAAAAAAAAACTTAACATGCCTAAAAATCTGAAACCCTAGATTAAACCTCATCGATTTCAACTCTCATGTTTCATTTCCCCGTCACGGTGAAATCCATACTCCAATTCAGAACACCACTTTGCATTTACTAGAAATTTCGTTCGTTAAACATTCATGGTTGCTCCTAATCCCCCCTTTCGATTTCTCAGAACACACAAAACCCTTGTGCGCATTTGTGTTGGTTCATGTTTTCATTCGCAAACCCATTCCAAACAGAGCAAACCCATCAAGCAAATCACTAGAAATTTCAAGAAAACCAACAAATCAAGCATCAAAGAAAGTTTTGCAAGTCCTAGAGTGTACATGAAAGATACAATCAGAAACATATCAAACATACTTCGGTATTCAACATGGGATTCAGCTCAACAACAGTTGGAAACCCTTAGCATCAAATGGGATTCTTACACAATAAATCAAGTTCTCAAAACCCACCCTCCAATGGAAAAAGCTTGGCTGTTCTTCAATTGGGCATCTGGGTTGAGAAATTTTAAGCATGATCAGTTTACTTACACTACTATGATGGATATTTTTGGGGAAGCAAGAAGAATTTCATCAATGATGTTTGTCTTCCAGCAAATGCAAGAAAAGGGGATTAAAATTGATGTGGTTACTTATACTTCAATGTTGCATTGGCTTTCAAATGATGGTGATGTTCAAGGTGCTGTGAAGTTATGGGAGGAGATGAAAGATAAGGGCTTTGATCCAACTGTTGTATCTTACACTGCTTATATGAAGGTTCTGTTTAAACATGGTCGCGCCAAGGAGGCTACTAAAGTTTATAAGGAGATGATTCGGTCTGGTTGCACGCCAAATTGTATCACTTACACGGTTTTAATGGAGCATCTTGCTGGTTGTGGTGAGTGTGATTTGCCCATATGTTTGTATCATTATTTACTTACATTGTTCTTTCTATCCGGTAGTCATTATGTATTCATTTAAGTCTAAATTATTTTAGGCATTGTGAATAATCAAATTGAAATCAGGATTAGGTTAGTATATGTGCTAGGTAACTTATCAATTACTTGTTGAATTATAGTGCTTTTAGTGTTGTATGCATCCCATGTTTTTTACTCAAGATGACATGCTTATGTTAGAACTGAGAAACCAGTGGAACCAAATTTCAGAAACAAGCATACGACGTTCTGTGCCTATTTTTCCCTTTCTGTCAGCATTGTGATCCTTTGGCAAATCTGGTTTAAGACATTATGATACACCTACAAGTGCAATTTCAACCCCTCAGCTTGAAAATTGGTTAGTTTTGGGGTATACTTTATATCTAACGTGTGCGATAGGTAAAATCAATAACAAAGCTAAGAAGAAAACATGTCAGTTGGGCAAACTGGTTGAAAGATGAGCAAAGTGTATTTTTGATACAGATTATTATCGTAAAGCATATGTTATTTACATGTCCTGAATAGATTGACAAAAGGGTGCATCTAGTAAAACCATGTGGGTTTGACCCGTACCAAAAGTACACATTATTTTGTAACCATGAGTACCTGCTAACTGTAAACTGAACCCAATCAATACCCTGATAACTAATGGGATAAGGTAAAATGTAACAAAATACAAGTTCTGTTGGGTAGGTGACTTTCACAAGGGGGTTTAAGGCTATCAACTGTTGGATGCCGGATTCCAATCTAAGCCAGATAAATTGTGGCGCTTAGCCGCTTATCGTTTTGTCACCCGTTGAAGATAAAAAAAAAGTAAATATTTTGGTCAAAACTCTTCTTGCTCCGTTCCTAGCACACCCATTTTGCCACCTCTAGATATACCCATGAAGTAAATTTGTATATTGAGACTTGAATTAATCTAGCATAAGCCTCAGACATCAGATATCTAGATATTCTTTTTTAGATACGATTTAATCTAGCATACCCATGAAGTAAGTTTGTGATTTTTTTTGTAGATACGATCCATTTGTATATTGAGACTTGAATTAATCTAGCATACGATTTAATCCATTTGTAAATTTGTATATATTGAGACTTGAATTAATCTAGCATACCCATGAAGTAAGTTTGTGAATTTTTTTATCGACAAAGAAAAGACTTGTTAACATTAGTTTTAGTACTTGGTAATTAATTTCAGGAAAATTTAAGGAAGTCCTAGACATCTTTATGAAGATGCAAGAAGCAGGCGTACAACCTGATAAAGCTACATGCAACATCTTAGTTGAAAATTGTTGCAAAGCAGGTGAAACATGGGTTATGATGGAAGTTCTTAAATATATGAAAGGAAACTCAATTGTTCTTCGCCAACCTATATATTCAAAAGCTCTTGAAACTCTAAAAAAGGCTGGGGAAAATGATGCTCTTCTTAAGGAATCAAATCCTCATTTATCTATACATCACAAGAAACTGGAACCCCTGACAAATGATACAGTTTCTGAGACATTATCTGTAGATCAATGCCTCGTTTTAAATCTTTTGACCAGAAAACACTTTATTGGTGTTGACTTTTTACTTAAAGATATGATGGATAGAAATGTCTTTTTGACCCCCCAGATTATTTCTTCAGTTATTGAAGCATGCACTGTTCATGAGAGACCTCATGGTGCTGTTTTAGCCTATGAGTATGGTAAGAAAATGGGGATAAAATACGAGAAAAAATCCTATCTTTCTTTGGTAGGATTGTTTATTAGGATGAATTCTTTCCCAAAGATTGTGGATATTGTGGAAGAAATGGTTAAAAATGGAATCTGTCTTGGAGTTGATCAAAGTGCATTGTTGATATATAAGCTCGGGTGTGCTAAAAAGCCTATTTCAGCCGCAAAAGTATTCGACCTTTTGCCTGATAATCAGAAGAATACGACAACGTACACTGCTTTAATGGCAGCCTACTTTGCTTCAAGAAATACTTCTAAAGGACTCCAGATTTTCAAAGAAATGAAGGATATTGGGATTCCTGTTGTTCTTGGGACTTACAATGTGTTGTTAGCTGGTCTTGAAAAAAGTGGCAGAGTTGCTGAGTTTGACTATTATAGGAAAGAGAAAAAACAGATGCAGAACATTAGTTTTTCTGAAAATCAAGAATCTGCGGAAGAAACCACATGCAACTTCTTGTTTGCTAGGGATTATGTATGTTGAAACTTGAATAACTCGACATCAGTGACTAAGGGGTGATCTTACACGGGTTAATGAAAAGGGTTTGCTTGAAAGAATGAATGGAGATGGATAACTAAACATGTTTTCCTTTCGGTGTTTTTGATCCCCTCTAAAACAGATAGAAAGGAGTAGAGATAGGAAGGCGTTAAAAGGCTCATTTCTAGGATCATTCTTGGTATGAATCATGAGGGGCAACAAAGAAAGGGTATGCATGCATATCATCATGTGCATTGCACATGCTCTATGAAACTGAAACATCACACAAGAACCAATTGTTGATGCAAACAGGTTTAGTTATGCGAGCCATGTTTTTCGTCTTTTGTGCACATATTGTTCAAGTTCTTAGATGAATGCAGCCAAACTTGGACCGCTTATGTAACCATAAACCGATTCAACTAATCATTGTGATAGGTGAACTTGACAACAAACTCTAGAGTTAAGTTCAAGCTATTAGTGCCATTCATGAAACATAAAACCTTTCAGGTCCATTTCAAGATTTGAGCAAACCATTCTTGAGTCATGAAACATAGTTCACTTTAGTTACACCAAAGTCATCATTTTCAATTCTAATGTTTCTTTCCCCTGTCATGGTAAAACCCAAAGTCAAATTCGGAACATCATTCTGCAGGTGTTGGGATTCCACTCAACAACAGTTGGAATCCCTTAGCGACAAATAGGATTCTGAAATCCCACCCTCCAATTGAAACTAATTGGGCATCTGGATTGAGAAATTCAAACATGATCAGCTTACTCACACTAGTATATTGGTTGAGAAGCAAGGACAATTTCATGAAAGAAGTTTGTTTTCAAGCAATGTAAAAAAAAAAGAAAGAGATTAAATATAGATATGGTTCGTTATACTTGAATGTTGCATTAGCTTACAAATGATGGTGATGTTCATAAGTAATGGTGGGAAATGGCTTTTATTGTTCTTATGGTTGGGTCGAGGAGGCTACTAAAGTTTACAAGGAGATGATTTGGTCTGGTTGCCCACTGAATTGTTTTGTCTCCGCGTGTTGTATGGAGCCTCTTGCTGGTGTTGTGAGTGATTTTTTCATATAAACATGTATCATTATTTTCTTCTGTTCTTTCCAATGTGTAGTCATGCAAGGTTAAATAAACCTAAGCGCGGAGGGAATAATAATTCAGTTGTATTCATGGTTAAATTATATAATATGCTAGATAACTTCAACCTAATAAAAGTTTTGCACGAAATCTCTATTTAGGATAAGATTTAAAACTAAAGAATGATCAAAATTGTCTTAAACATATTGTTAGTGGGGAACCATGATGGGACCATGTGACCTTTCGACGACTATATTTTCTCACTAACTTGTTAAATTTTTAGAATTTTAACACTCAAATAATCAACTAGTTAGTAGAATGAAAAAATAAAAAATTATATCTGAGATAGATGTTTTTGACAATAAAAAAGTGAAATCCATATTGGTTTCAACATACAAAGGGATAAAATGTTATATTTATTTTAACCGATATTATTTCCAAACATGCTGAACATTATCAGTGTTAAAGATCCATTGACGTTTTTAACGACTGTGCAAAAGTTTGAAAATCGTTTAAACATTATTCTCAATCTAGTTGCTTCAATAAGATTCTTGATATATATACAAATACAAGGGTGTATACATTATTTTTTTAATAATGTTTTTCGGCGATAAACCAGATACGACCCGAACCGGACCCAAAAAATTATTATATTGTGACGACTAAACTAACTTAAAAATTTTCCGCCACCCATAAAATAAATTTTCTAGATCCGCCATTGGATAAGATGCCTCATTGTTGTTATCGTTAAACTTTCCAATAAGAGTAAATATGCATCACTATGTATTTTGCGCAAGATGACAAGCTTTTGTTAGAAGAAGGAAACCAGTGAACCAAATTTTGGAAACAAACAGATGATGATGTGCCTCCTTTCCTTTTTGTTAACCGAATGTTGGTTTAAGATTTACCAAGAAGTGACAATTTCATTCCATGGGTTTGGGACTTATTGCTTATACTGAAATTGCTTATTAGATATGTGATGACTATGATGCTTGATAAGATAAAGGTACGAAAGTCAAAGTTATCTGTTCGGATGAAAGTCAGATGAAAGTCAGTGATGCGGATGATCAAAAGAATTGACGAAAGTGGTACGAACGTCAAAGTTATCTGTTTGAAAGTTTGCATGTAATACACATTGATATCCATTTAAATATAAGAGGGGATGCTTTACATCTTCGTTCTTGATGATTCAAACATCAATTTGGGAGATTCTGCATCTCAATTTCATCTACAGTAAAGCATTCGCGATCCACAAGTGGTGGTATTAGAGGGACAGTGCTAATTTGAAGATTTTCTGCTTCAACTTTCTGATTTTGTGCTACCATTCGTGACTAGAATTTCAACAGCAAGAAGTTTCCGATTTAAATGTTTTGAGAAGTCAAAGCTGCGATTTGATGATTCAAGATATACACATACTACTTTGTGAATTGATTTGAATATCAAATTTATCTAAAGTTCTCCTAAGTTGTTTTAGTTTCTTCTCTTATCTAATTGTTGGATTATATCACATTTTCTAGTCGAATTAAAAAATTAATTGAGATTCAAGAAATAGGAAGTTGCGAGACATCAAAGGTTATTGCATTTGGAAGATTTGACGGCATCACACACACACAACTATGTGTCTCAAAGAGTCAATTCATCTTTGCATTTAAACCGATTCAAAGTATTGATCAAGAATTCTGTTAAGAAGTCTAACACAGGTTGTGAAGAACATGGTGATTGTATGATAAAGAATAATTCAACTTCATGCCGTTTGGATCGGGAGCTTCTGATGCGTACGTTGCCATGCACACGTGCTTATTGTTTTAAAGTATTATTTGTTTTTTCGAATAAGTAGTTAACGACTACTCTGTTGAATAGTTCTAGTCTCTAGGGTGGGTTGTTTCTATTTTTCAAGTGACATTTTTAGTATTTATATCCATCTCCATTCCATGTAATCAATGCATCAGTTCATAGTTATCAATAATACAAAAAGCTCTAAGTTGTTATTCAAGTCTTTGCAACCCATTATTAGTGTTAGTTGAGTTCAAAATACTAACAAATTGGTATCAGAGCTCAGCTTGTGTTTATCGATCCATTATTCAACTTCCTCTATTGCTACTATTGCCTAACCTATCGTACCCTCAAACCCCAGTGCTCCTATCGTACCCTCAAACCCCAGTGCTCCTATCATTCCCGTCTTCAAAGGGGAAGGTTATGAACACTGGAGTTTGCGTATGAAAACAATTCTAGGATCCAAAAACCTTTGGGAAGTTGTGTTTCTGGGCATCAAAGCCATAGGAGAAGGTGTTGCCGACAATCGAGGAACAAAGAAGAAAGATGCCCAAGTAATGAGTATCATTCAACAAGGTGTCCATTATAGTCTTTTCTCTCGGATTGCTGCTGTAGATTTGGCTAAAGAAACGTGGGATACTTTGTGTGTCGAATTCCAAGGTGATTCTCAAGTTCAATCCGTGAAGCTTCAAGGGCTTCGTAGAGCCTTTGAAAATCTATTCATGAAAGATGATGAAAATATGGGTGATTATTTCTCATGGGTGATGGACAATGTCAGACAATAAGTATTGTTCGGTGAAGAACTCACTGACCAAAAGGTGGTCAAAAATGGCTTAGAGCCTCTCTCCTAAGTTCGATTATATGATACAATCTATTGAGGTGGTATGTGATTCAGCCGACATCACTCCTGTAAAGCTTATGGGTCTCTTGCAGTCCCAAGAAGAAAGAATGAATAGTCGAAGCTCTTTTGATAGTTATGTTAACCAATAGAGCACCAACAGGAGCATGCTATACAGGTGTATCAAGATCAAAGACCGGTTCGTGGGAGAGGACGCAGTCGAGCACCCGCACGAGGACGAGGATCAGGACGAGGTAGAGGTGTTCTTGACAAGAGAAAGGTTCCTTAATGATTTTGTTGCAAGAAGTTTGGACACTTAAAAAAAGGATTATTGGTATAACAATGAGGATCAAGTTAATGTGGCAGATAATGAAGACAATCATGAACAAAAAGAGCCAACCAATGATCAACATCTACTCATGGCATCCACAGATACTCCCTTCGGTAACTTTAATCATTTGTGGTTTATCAATTCGGGATGCTCTAATCATATGACAGGTACCAAAGATAGCTTTGTTACTCTTAATGACTCATTTAAGCTGGGAGTTTGTTTGGGTGACCAGAAGAAACTCCATGTTGAAGGAAAGGGCACAGTGAAAATTCGAACGAGTGATCACGCATTTAAGCTTTTGGGGAATGTTTACTATGCTCCAAACTCGAATACAACCTTCTCAGTGTTGGCCAACTGATGAGAAAGGGTTATGAACTACGTTTTTCAAGCGTTAAGTGTGTTATCATGAATAAAGATACGAGCAAAACACTTCTCACGGTAATGGTGGCACGCACAACATGTTTATATTCGTTGCCACAAGTCTCATCTCGGTACCCGGCTTATCTGCTCGTAATTCGAAGGCATTCAGATGGCATTGCAAGTATGGCCATTTTCAATTTGATGGGCTCAAGCGACTTCATGACAAAGATATGGTGGTGGGCCTATCGAAAATTCATGACTCAGTCATCTGTGAAGCATGCGTAACTAGAAAGCAAGCTATTTAAGGCTTCATCTTGCCATGCACAATCTAAACTTGAACTAGTCCATACAGACTTGTGTGGTCCCATACATGTTCCAAGCCTATGTAATAGTTTATTCTATTTACTTTTCATTAATGGTTTGACAAGAATGTGTTGGGTTACTTTCTTGCTAACAAAATTGATGCTTTTACAAAGTTTAAATCATTTAAAGCTTTAGTTGAAAATGAGTGTGGCACTTCCATTAAAACTCTACATTCTGATTGTAGAGGCGAATTTTGTTCTCAAGAATTTGATGCATACTGTGAGCAAAATGGAATAAAAAGGGAGTTAACGATACCTCACACTAACAACACAACATGGTTGTGGAAAGAAAAAAATCGTACTATAATGAATCTAGCTTGAAACACGCTTGAAGAGAAAGAGCTGCCCAACTACCTTTGGGCAGAATAGGTGCCATAACAATTTATAATATCAACCGATCACCTACTAGAGTACTTGCTAATCGAACTCCGGTAGAAGCTTGGTTTGGTAAAAAACTTATGGTATCACACTTAAAGATATTCTGATGTGTATTATATGGGTTAATACCATCTCAACTTAGAAGAAAGCTGAATAACAAGTTTGAGAAGAATATCTTTAATGGATACTCCGCACAAAGTAAAGGTTATTAATTGTTTAACCCAACTACCAAAACTTCTTTATAAAGAGAGATGTAGTATTCGTTAAGGATACTAAATGGTCTTGGAGAAATGAACCTACCCCACCAAATAAAGCCTACCACTTTAAAGATCCTTTTCCATGTGAAACTGAACATAGTGCTCCAACTAGTACAAATACAACACCTACACCTAGTCCCATTAAGTCAACTACTACCACCTTGTCTGCATCCAACCTCACCTATACCTACTCAACCTATGAAACCATCATACAAAACCGTATACAACCATCTACCTCATCCCATCAAACCGTTGAACCCTCTAAGAGGGTAAAATCACCCTCATCGCTCCAAGATTACTACTCAGGTGAAGGTTTATTGGATGATGAAGGTAACTCATTAAATTATCAATTAGCTCTTATGATGACTGACTCCATTAACTATACAAAAGCTACAAAGCACAAGGAAAGGCATAATTCAATGGTGAATGAGTTGTATCAATCGAAAAGAACAACACTTGGCAGCTAACCATGGTACCCATTGGGAAAATGTTATGGGTGTCAAGTGGCTATTTAAAACCAAACTTGGTCCTGATGGGGAAGTTCTAAGTCATAAAGCAAGACTAGTAGTTAAAGGGATACTCTCAAAAGTATTGTGCGGATTATGAAGAAACCTTTTGCTGTAGTTGCAAGGTTTGAAACTATTCGTATTATACTAGCTGTTAAAGCTCAGATGGGGTGGAGTATTCATCAACTAGATGTAAAGACGACATTTTTCAATGGTGAACTATAAGAAGACATCTATGTTGAACAACTTGATGGATTCATAGTTCTTGAAAAGTCAAATATGGTGTGCAAGTTGAAGAAAGCCTTATACGGGTTGAAGCAATCACCGTGGACCTGGTAATCCAAGTTGATTGGAAGAGGCTATGTGGGAAGTCATAATGAACCCACTCCGTATGTCAAAAGGAGAAGTTTAGGTAATATTATTTATGTGTTTTTATATGCGGATGATATTATTTACACTTCTTGTTCTCTCATGGAAGAATTAAAAAACAAGATGATGTAAAAGTTTGAAATGTCTGATATGGGGTTACTCAAGTATTTCTTCGGTCTTGAAGTTAAGCAATCCAGAAATGGAATTTCTTATGCCAAGAACGATATGCTAACACTCTCCTCAACCGGTTTGTAATGAAGAATTACAAAGAGGAAGTTACTCTGATGAATAGTAACGAGAAACTTCTCTTGCATGATGAGGCAAATAAAGTGAATGAGGAGTTATACAAGAGCTTAGCTGGTGGACTCATGAATCTGACTCACTCACGACCAGATTTGGCATATGGTGTGAGTCTCGTGTTCTTGGTTTATGCAACAACCATCTTAGCTACATCTTGGTGACGCAAGAGGAATTTTAAGGTATGTTGCAAGTACAACAAAATTTGGAATATGGTACAAACGTGTTGAAGGGATCAAGTTGGTGGGTTATAGTAATAGTGAGTGGGCCAGTTATGTTGACAATCAAAAAAGTTTTTCTCTGCCTACATATTTTTAATAAGGAGTGGAGTTGTTGCTTGGCGTTCGAAAAAGAAACATACTATGGCTTTGTCGAGTACGAAAGCTGAGTATATTTCATGCACCGAGGATGCATGTGAAGCTTTTTGGGTAAGGAGGGTCCTTGAAGATGGTTTTTATTAAAGGGTTCCTATTATGATTTTTTGTGACAACAACTTTGCTATTAATTTGTCACGAAACCCCGTCATGCACAACCGGTCCAAGCGTATTGAGCTAAAACATCACTACATTCGAGAAATGGTTATGCAAAAGAAGATGAGTTTGGAGTACTACAGTACACACAACTAGCTTGCTGACGTACTAACAAAACCACTTGTGAGAGACAAATTTATATTTTTCAGGCGCAAGGACAGGCGGGGGATGAAGAGTAATTCAACTCCATGCTGTTTGGATTGGGAGCATGTGATGCGCACATTGCCATGCACACGTGCTTATTGTTTTGAAGTATTATTTTTTAATAAGTAGCTAACGACTACTTTGTTGAGTAGTCCTAGTCTCTATGATTGTTCCTATTTTTCATTTACGTCTTTAGTATTTATATCATGTAATCGATGCATCGTTCATAGTTGTCAATTGTATAAAAAGCTCCTGATTGTTATTCATGTATTTGCAACGCATTATTAGTGTTAGTTGAGTTCAAAATACCAACATTGTATTTTTCGAACTTCAATAAGTTTGATTTCATTCTTTTTCCATTCAAAATTAGACCGAAACTTTGCAAATTGCCATGGTTATTTTGCGAGTTTGATTATATTTATTTTGTGATATTCAAAGCTTCACAATCATTTGCATTGGATTGGGTTGATTTGGGTTTATCTTAGTGTTTTCATGAAACATTTTTGCATGAAGCTGAAGTTTGGACACGGTTTCACTCGTAAATTGGTGTTAGACGAAAGTCAGTTGTAGTAAGTGTGAATCTGCAAGTCGAAGTTTTAAGATTGAAGGTGTATAGAGAAATTACACGTAATTTCGGCATGATGATATCTTTGACTTGACCCCTTTTAACCCGATCCCTAGCCAACTGGCCCAACTCCCTTAACACATATTAACATTTGAAAAGGAAAACTTTATCTTCATATTAATGGTGAAATTACAACGAGAAACATCAAACTATATGTAGAATCTAGAATCAGAAAAGAAACAACAATGGAGTAAAAAATCATGTTCAAAAATGAAAAATCTCGTCTCAATCATCTCTTCGTTGCAAGTTCCTTGGCTTGGACAGTTCTCATTGAAATAAGATCCACAGAATGAAAAGCACCTGCCATTCGTTGGTTATTAGCGGCATCCCGAAAACGTCTGGGTCGAAATATGGCTTTCAAATTAAGTTCTGAATTAGTGCTCTTGAAGTAGTCGGTCTGGCGTTGAAACCTACGTGCCTGTTTTAATTGGTTCGGTTTGATTAATCTGGTTATGTCACATACAATAACCAAAACCGAACCACAATTTTTGGTAAAGGAGTTAATTGTTAATTTTAATATTTTATTATGATTTGATTAATTCAGTTATATACTCACTCCGACAACAATAACAAATAAGGACATTAACATAAAAAAATATACAACAATAACTCATAAACACATTGATAATAAAAATCATACAACAGTACAATATAAACACATTATTTAGATGGTGTCCTTTTAACTCATCAAAGGCTAAATTCCATATTCCACATTTGATAGTTAATCATTGATGATCGATGTTGTGAATACCGGATCGGACCAGCTGGTCTGACAGAGAATTGGAGGTGTGGCCGAACCGGTTCACATCAATTTGTTTTGGACGGGTTCCAGCCGGTTTGTCCCGACTCGGTGGTGGGACCTGGAAGCGGACCAGGGGTCGAACCGAAATTTGATATATCTATACTAATAAATAAAAATAAATCCGAACACTTGTCACCATTTTAGGCCATCTAATAATTGGTTTTCTCGCTTCTCTCTCCTGTTAATTATGAATATAATAGCTATTTATTATTTAATAACTATCCATAATTAAAATTTCAAATATGTTAACTTCAAATTTTCAAATGTGTAATACGTGAGTTTATTAAATCCGTATTATATATAATATTTAATACATAACTTTTTATATTATAAGCCATGTAATAATAAATTTATTTAGCTCGTGTATTACACGGGATTGTAACTGTTGGATCTAGAAAGGCTGTTGCAACCAAAACCAAGTCACTTAGAAGATTTTGGTACAACAAACAAAGGACTTCCGAAGCTAAGTATGGAACTTCCGAAGGAAGAAGGAGCTCTTCCGAAGACAAAGTGTAAAACACACTTCTGAAGGAAAACTCCAACTTCGAAAGACAAAGAACCTACTTCTGAAGATCAAGACTTAGAAAGAAAGATCTGAAGTCAACTTCCGAAGTACAGAAGTCCTCAAAGCCTCGGAAGCATAGAAGCCTCTTCCTAAATATAAATGGCTTCGGAAGAACTTGTTCTTCCGAAGCCAAGTAACCTTCGGAAGATGCTCCTATTATCCAGTGGACATAAGTATGGCCTCTCTGACACTCCGCTGCAAATCTCTGAGATACTGCATGACGTTTTCTCAAAAGCCATGTAGTTGACCATAACTTTAATCCACTGTTTACCTTTTTATGTTAGTCATTACCATCTTTAGTTGGTGATAAAAGGAGTTCATGGACACGTGTCATGACTACCATATCTTATTATAAACTTTATCTAAGATATCTTAACTTTACATGTAAGTATATGCTTTATCTTAGGTTTCCAGCTTATCAAGTAGATCCGGCTGTAGATCTAGTATATATAGTTTCTCATTGTAACTCTTGTTTCATGCTTGTAAGAGTCTTGTAATATCTTGAGTTGAGAAGTAATATTCAAGTCCTTGAAAATATATTTCTGCTTGTTCCTTTGCGACTTATTATATGATTATCAACTCTGGTAGAAGACATTACTTCATCTGATTTGAGTGTTTCTAAGTGAGTTTGAGAGATCAGTGCCTTAAGCGACAAACCCGATCCTGCAATTGGTATCAAAGTTTTTGGCTCTTGATTATGAATGATCTTACCATCCTAATCAACCATTTTTTTCACTCCTCCTTATACCCCACTCAACAATGCCCTCAACAAATCTTGAGTAGAGGATGGGGACTATGACCAAAGCTCCCATCATTGTTGATGCATGTATGTCCCTAGATCATGATTTGTAATGTAATAGAACTTGTCTGTCTGTCTGATTAGATGTAATTGTATCGATTAATGAAATGACATGAATTGGTTGTTACTTGTAATGTTTAATATTTCATGATGAGTCGTGATTGAATTGATTGGGTTTATGATTGTTTGAATGGTTGCACATTATGTTACATTAATTAAATTCAAACTTAACTTAAATGAAGTTCTCATGCGAATGGCCCATGCGAATGACCACACGCATGAATACCTCATACGATTAACTCAATCGCACGACTGAACCAGGAGACTGGATTCAGTCGTGTTTGACACATAAGATTGACTCAATCGCACGATTGAACACTCAGTCGTGTCGGATGATCAACCGCATGGTTCAATCGCACGACTGAACCATACTTATGGCCAGTCGCACGATTGAACAATACTAACCTATAAATAGACCCAATTCGTGGAAACGTAAGCATTCATCCCATTAACGATTCCAGACGTACCCTAGCCGTCCAGACCTCCAAATCGTTCTCCAAGTTCATAGAACACATCAGATCGGTTCCTAATCGATTTCTGACGTTGATTTCAATTCTTGATTGATTCATCGTGTGTTCTCACTGATTGGATCGCCAATCAAATAGGATTCCGCACTATTTGAGTTGGTTTAACACGCAATCAACTCGGTATTTTTGTTCATACCAGGTCCTAACAAGTGGTATCAGAGCTTTGGCTCTTGATTTCGTGTTGATTCAATCAAGATTGCATAAAAGTTTGTGTTTTTTGCACGAAAAACGCAATCTTTGCATCAAAAGTGATCTTGGACGTTCCCTGCTCATCGAAGTTCAGTTTCTACGGACTTAGACGATTTGGACTTGCAAAATTTCGAATTTTTACGGCTGAAACCCTCAAACCTAGAAATTTTCGCAAAACAGCAGCTTCAGTCGCACGAGTGACCCCTTCGCACGACTGGACTCCATTCGCTTGCTCATTCGCACGACTGGACCTAGTCGCACCCTCATTCAGCCGACTGAACCGTTCGTTCGCATAGCTCATACGCACCAGATTCATTCGCACGACTGAACCATTCGCCCTGTTCAGTCACGGTTGAACCAATCGCAGAGTTCATACGCACGATAACCATTCGCGTCCTTCAGTCGCATCAGTTAAAGTTTATTTGATTAGATTCTAAGTTTATTAGCCATGGAAGATCAGATGTCAGCCTTTACTGCTGGGAAGGACTCAAGAATTCAGAACCTGCTGTGCTTAGAGTGAGGTGGGTAATCACAATAACCACCAAAGCTCTTGACTTTAGATGAGTTTCCCCACTGGAAACAACGTTTTGAGATCTACCTCAATGGAGTAGATCCTAATCTGTGGGAAGCTATCGAGGTTGGTTATAGTACACCGGTGGGAGCAGATGGAGTTAAATTAACGTTAAGTGGGATGACTGACGCACAGAAAGTAAAGTACAATGCAGAGAAAAAGGTTTATGCATTGATCACTCAGTCTATTCCCAAAGACATATTCCACCCGTACTCAGAGAACAAGCAGTCCAAGAAACTGTGGGATGAGCTAGAGAAAAGATATGATTGGAATGCATCATTAAAGCAATCAAGGCAAAGGAGTTAAAGAAGGAATTCGATAACTTCTCATCGATTGGTAACGAGAGTTTAGATGAAGTCATAGACAGATTCTACCACTTGATGAGCGAGTTGCATACACATGGAGTGGAAACGACTATGGAAGAGAAAGTAAGCAACTTCGCAGATGGATTGCCTGATAAGTGGGCTTCATTCGTGTCTAATCTTAGACAGAATGGAATGCTTGTAAAGCTGGATATAAATGACTTCATTCTCAAGCTGCGTGAAGAAGCACTAAGGATGAAGTATAGAGCACAGAAGTCTTCGTATACACAAAACCCAGCTTTATACAATGCCACGCCTCAAGCTAAGACTCTGGAGCACCTCTCAGACAGCATTTGTGTCTAGTCGTCAGGTCCTTCACATGCTCTCCTTCTGGATCAGACACGTCAGGGTCGTCATGTACCCACCCATATTGGATCAGAAGCAAGTGCTACCACCAATTGAAGACCGAGAACCTCGGTAATGTGACCGTAGAAGTAGCACGAGAGCATATGGATCTTCTAGCCCGCAGTAGTTCATTCATATGATGGACTTGTTGCTGGGAAGATTGGAAACTGTCATCTGGCAGATGAAGACTACGAGCAGGTAGATGAAATGGAGCTTGAAAGAATGGATATAATGTGGGCCTTAGCTAGCGCTGTCCGAAGGGCGAAAAGTTTGTAAGAAGACAGGACAAAATTTGATAGCTACTAAGGACACCACATTTGGCTTTGACAAGAGCAAAGTGACCTGCTTCAACTGTGGAGAGAAAGGACACTTCAAGAGGGAATGTGTCAAGCCAAAGAAGACGGGTAATGGGAACCCGTTCTCATCCTTTACTCGCCAAGACAAGCAAGCCTCCAGTTCTACTTCATCAAACAAGGACCCAAAAGCCTTGACTGCTCATGATGATGAAGGACAGGACTGGAGTTTTAGATTTGTCTCACCAGAATCTAACATTGCCAGTGTTGAAGATATTGATGATGATCTGCGAGTGAAGGTGATTTAGCAGTTGAATAGCGATGTCACACAGTGAAGAAACAACTGCAGCTGAGGTCAGTTACAAAGAAGAGGAGACTTCCACGTCAGAAACAGAAAAGTCAGAATCACCAGAACCAGAGACGTCTGATGCTGCGTTGATGGCTAACTCTTATCTGAAACAACACAGGTAAGTACAACTGACCAAATGTTTAATAATCATGCTTGTTCTAACTGTGATATGTTTAGAATAGCGTTGATGAAAAATTTGCTAGGTTATTAGATCACAATGATAACTTAGTAAAGATTACAACTATGCACTGAGGCCAATAGAGTTCTAAAACAAAGAGCATAGTTATAAAGAAGATAGACCTATTGACTAAACAACTTAGGGAACCGAAGTAGTTGCCTTTTATCAAGCAAATGACATTAGGTACTATCTAAACTCCCTAGAGGACACTAAGAAACAAAAGGCAGTTCTAGAAGTAGAAGTTAATTCCTTAAAACAGAAACTGCATAGTTGGACTAGTTCTTCACACATAGTTCAAACACTTAGTGAGAGAAAGGAATAATGGGGAGGGATTAGGCTACAAAGTGGTTCCACCACCACCTGAGACCTTGATGAACACCAAGTCTAAACCAGTAAACAACAACCCCAATCAAGGATCATGTGGTGACCACTCCTCTTGTTACTGATCCAGACACATCATGTTCATCTACTGAATCTGGACAGAAACAAAAGGAGGCCACTTCAAAGGCAAAGGGTAATTGCCTTGTGTTAATCTGGAAAATGAATTTGAAAAAGTTAACTTAAAGTCAGGGTCAAACAGAGTCAAATCAGAACCTAAAAAGACTTCAAACATTAATTTTTCACATGCTACAAGTCAAAACCAGTTAACCAAAGTGGAACAAGTTAAACAGGTTAAAACAGTTAAATTTTTTAAACCAGAGAAAACATCAAACATGCAAGAGTCAAAACCTAAAGTGATTGATGTTCCTAAAGTGTCACACATTTCTCCACAAAGAAAGTCTCTCATAAAGTTGATAGCAGATCATGCTACAACTGTGGAGAATGTGGACATATTGCTTCCTATTGTCCTTTCTATCAGACACCTAGGAAGAAGATTGATCTTCAGGACTCTAGACCTAGGTCTTCTAAGAGGAGTTCTCTAACTCCACCTAGAAGATCTAGTGAACCTAAAGTCCAACCTGTAAGCCAGACGACTGTTTATCATAAACAGGCATTGCACAAATCTGGCTTATGGAAAGAGAAGTCATCCTGTGTGTCTGATACTGATGACAAGAAGGAATCTGAGTTACCCTCACCTCTAAAGGTCAATGGGTAGAGTTTATGATGTGTGATGCCTCTGGGAAACCCAAGACAGTAAAGGCTTGGGTTCCTAACCTAAACTAATACATTTACTTGATATGTGCAGGGTGTTCGGTATAGCGCTGAGACTAACACGTGGATTATAGACAGCGGAGCATCCAGGCACATGACAGAAATAGAGCCCTTTTATCAAATGTCAAACAAATAAAAGGAGGGCATGTTTCCTTTGCAGGAAACAAGGGAGGATACATCACAGCACAGGGAGAAGTGGGAAATCAGAAAGTTAAGTTTGATAAGGTGAACTACGTTCAACAACTTCAGAATAACTTACTTTCTGTTTCCCAAATCTGCGATAAAGGATTTAAGTCATCTTCTGACAACAAGAAGTGTTACGTGCTGAAGAAAGACTATATGATTCCGGAGGACCAAGTTCTGATGACTGCTTCAAGATATAAGGACCTATATGTCTTGGATCTGTCAACAGCTGCTCAAACGGATCATGAGGTGCAGTGCTTTCTATCTAAAGCTACTGAGAAGGACTCAATCTCCTGGCATAGGAGAATGGGACACATTAGTCAAAGGAAGATGAATCATTTGATTCAGAAGGACTTAGTGAGAGGAGTAAATGTCAAGAACTTCCAACTTCCTGACTTTTGTGTAGCTTGCAAGAAAGGCAAACAGACAAAGAAGTCTCATAAGGAAAAGAAAGTTCATTCAATAGAACTTCCTCTTGAACTTCTTCACATGGATCTGTTTGGTCCAGTCAGTACAAGGAGCATTGCAGGCGATTTGTACTGTTTTGTGGTCACTGATGACTACTCAAGGTTCACTTGGGTAATGTTTCTGAAATCCAAATCAGAAACATTTGAGTCATTCAAGGAATTAGTCACCACTCTGGAATCTCTCTACAAGCTAAAAGTTAGACAAGTACGCTCAGACAACGGGACAGAATTCAAGAATCAATGGATGGAGGCATACTGCAAGGAAAAGGGAATTGTTCATCAATTCACTTCAGCATACACGCCTCAGATGAATGGTGTTGCTGAGAGGAAAATAGAAGCTTGATAGAGACTGCACGGACTGATATGCTGGCTGACTCGAAACTGCCTATCCAATTCTGGAATGAGGCAGTAGCAAATGCATGTTATACACTGAATCGAGTCCTAATAGTCAAGCGCCACGGAAAGACATGTTATGAGCTACTACAAAGACGCAAACCGAATTTGGAGTATCTTGAACCTTTTGGCGCGCCGTGTACACTTCTGAAGAAGACGCAAGAAGGAAAATTCAGCGAGAAGGCAGATGAAGGAATCTTTCTAGGATACAACATACCGAATAAGCGAGTTTACAATAACTCAACGGGTCTTGTAGAAGTGTGGTGTAATGTCGACGTTCAGAGATATACCACGCCACCTACAGGCAAAGGACCTGCCTACTTCTTCGATTATGATGGATTCTTCAACCTTCAACATACCTCTCTCTCCCTCGGATGATGAGCTAGCTACTAGGATGATGTATGATATTCTGAATACACCATCTAGCACACAGGGAGAATCATCTACTCAGTCAGGGGAGTAGTCGACGACAGTGACTCCTCCTCTGAAGATGAAGCTGAAGCAGATGACCAGAACAGTCAGGAGGAACAGGTTCCAGTTCCTGAAGTCCACAAGCATCTACGAGTGATGCACCTTCGACTTCAGAACCTCAAACTCCAACTACCTCAGATGCAGAACCAAATGTTCATAATCTTGGTTCTGAGGTAGCTGTTCCTACTACTCCAGGATCACGACTAAACGTCTATCATCCCCTTGACAATGTTATTGGGGATGTCAGATCAGGAGTACAAACCCGAAATCAGTTATACTCAGCTGATTACGCCTCGGTTATGGAGAAAGGTTACATTCATGATGGTGCTTATCGATGTTTTGTCTCGCAGGTTGAGCCAAAATATGTCAGTGAGGCACTCAATGATGAGGCGTGGGTGAGTGCCATGCAAGAAGAACTTCTGCAGTTTAAGAAGTTAGGTGTATGGACATCTGGTTGATAAACCTAAAGGTGCTAAAGTCATTGGCACTAAATGGGTACTAAAATGCAAGAAGGATGACCAAGGGGTCATTATCAGGAACAAAGCTCGACTGGTGGTTCAAGGTTTTCGCCAAGTCGAGGGAATTGACTACAATGAGGTTTTGCACCCGTGGCAGGATGGAAGCTATTCGTATCTTCCTTGCCTATGCATCGTACATGAAGATCAAAGTCTACCAATTAGATGTAAGAGTGCATTCCTTCATGGGGAAATCAGAGAAACAGTCTATGTAAGTCAACCCGAGGGTTTGAAGATCCTTACCATCGGGATAGAGTTTACAAGCTCGACAAAGCTTTGTATGGGCTTCATCAAGCTCCTCGAGCTTGGTATGAGAAACTCTCACTCATCTTGTGAAACACGGCTTTCGCAGGGGAGTAATTGACTGTACACTGTTTATTAAGGAAAAGGATGGCGACCTACTGCTTGTACAGATATATGTTGATGACATAATCTTCGGGTCAAAGAACGAAGAGTTATGTAAAGAGTTTGAAGCAGTAATGAAGAAAGAATTTGAGATGAGTGCCATGGGGGAGATGAAGTTCTTTCTCGGGTTACAGGTGGATCAAACACCTAATGGAATCTTTCTACATCAGACCAAGTATGTAGGAGACATTCTCAGTCGCTTTGACATGGAGAATGCTTCTGCTGCTGGGACTCCACTTGCTACGAATCATGATATAGCACCTGATGAGAATGGAGATCTAGTAGATGCCACTATGTACCGAGGAATGATCGGATCCCTCATGTATCTCACTGCCTCAAGACCTGATATTATGTATGCTACATGTCTATGTTCAAGATATCAGGCTAAACCAAAGGTCAACCATCTGATCGGGGTCAAGAGGATTTTTCGTTATCTGAAGGGTACACCCACACTTGGATTGTGGTACCCTCATGATGATGACTTTGAGCTTACCGCGTATAGTGACTCGGATTACGGGGGCTGCAAGATGAACTACAAGTCTACATCAGCAGGGTGTCAATTCTTTGGGAGAAGATTAGTTACCTGGCAGTGTAAGAAGCAGACATCGGTTGCATTGTCAACCTGTGAAGCCGAATATGTTGCTGCTGCAAGTTGCTGTTCTCAAATCATCTGGATTCAACAGCAAATGCGGGATTACGGTTTAAAATTCTCATCTACTCCTATTTTCGTTGATAACTCTGCTGCAATTGCAGTAACTAAAAATCCGGTCCAACATCCTAAGACCAAACACATCGGTATTAAATACCATTTCATAAGAGATTGCTTTGAAAAGAACTTAATTGATGTTTAAAATTAATACTGATTTTCAACGCGCTGACCTCTATACTAAAGCCTTTGATAAACCACGTTTTCAATATTTATTAGAGGTCAACGGCGTTAAAAAGAAAAGTGAGGTAATTCCTGATGATGAAAATGTGTAGTCCGATGTCGTGTAGTTAAATTTTATTTTATTTATTTGATTTGTCTATTTGATTTTATTTTATTTAAACTCATGTTCTCTTGCTGTTTATTAAAATCCTAAAATAATTAAACCAGAAATGATTTTAGTATTTTAGGGGGAGAATATGTCAGCAAGTTAACATTAAAAAAAAAAAAAAATGAGGGAGAAGGAGTAGCGAGCTGAAATAAGGTAGATTGTGTCTGTGATACCGATTCAATACCTTTGGAAAATGATAGTACACAGGAACAAATCAAGAGGGACTTTAAAATTTAAGTTTTGGAAAGATGCAAAAGTTCAAAGTATAAATCTGTGTAGTCTAAGCAATACAAAGGGAAGATGATAGAAAACTGGCAACTCCTAAGGTGACACAAAGAAAGTAGACTTAGAGGCTGCTAGACCATATATGATATGTTGGTAGATTCAACACAATAGACAAATAGACCTGATTGGTGATCTCAAGATAAAACTAAGTTGTTCAACTGACTGTGGGCTTCCATCTTATCACTGGTTAACACAATCACAATATTCCAATAAGGGGTAATGAGCAAGTAAACGCCACAAATGTGTGCGGATGACCATAACTAGAGCAAAGCAAGAAAAATGAAAGACAAATGCAATAAAGCTAATGACTTATGTTGTTGGTGCATTTTGTGCAAAATAAAATAAGCTGCTCTAACAAGGAGATAGGTTATGTGCCTCTCTGCTGTGCGATGGCACTGACCTGAGGATAAGCATAACCTAGATATTCTAGAATTCATTGTTGTTTGCCGCCTCTCTGCTGTGCGATGGCACTGACCTGAGGACAGGCTTCTCTTTGAAAGCTCTAAGAATAGTCTCTTCTTGTAATAATACCCGTAGACCGCTCAAAAGCTCCTGAGGAATGTTGATTACCATATAAGTGTGGGATCCACAAGTGTTAGTTGAAATAATTAAACCTAAATAAGTCACCAGTCTGTGTCAAAAGTCTGTGTATGGATTTAAGTGGACAAACATACTGACAATCATTGTGGCTACATTCTCAAAGGTTCAAATCAATGTGAAAATCTAAGAGTTTCAGTATGATTTCCTTATGTTGCTAACGACTCTGGATGAACACCGAGAACTTGAGCATCAAAGGTTTAATAACTAGTCCCAAATGATTTGAATTGCCTGTATGATTCCAAAAATTGAATTGGTCCAGATGTGATCAATCTAAGTTGAAGCTATCTACTACTCCCGAACCAAATCCCGTAGATATCAATCTCTGGATTTATCTCTCACAAAAAGCCAAAAATATGTCTGATTATGTAATTAGTTTAAATTCTTAAATTAGTTAGTCGTTTAAGTTTAATTGAGTCAAGTGTCGGGCTACATCAGGAAAATCAGAAGGAATCAACTCACTAAAAGGGTCATGTCTGAGATGACCATATGTGCTTTGAAAGGTTAAATTAGTCACGTCTGAGGTGACAAAGTGTTTTAAAAGGGTCACGTCTGAGGTGACCAAAGTGGTTAAAAAGATCACGTCTGAGGTGATCAAAGTGTTTTCAAGATAAAGGATCATGTCTGAGATGATCAAAGGCTCATAACGTTAATTTAATTAATCAAAAGAGTTTAAAAGTAAATTGGTAAAATGGCAGAAAATTAACTAAGTATGACCCTTCGCACGAATGGACCATACGTATGGGCTAACCATACGAATGAAGTCCATTCGCACGAATGAACTATGAGTATGGACCATCCAAACGAATGGACCATACGATTAGTCCATCGGAGGCTTAAGTGCGAACGAGTGAGTCAGTCGCACGACTGAACTTCAGTCGGACGACTGGAGAAGGGCGACTGACCCAATCGCACGACTGAGTCCCACTCGCACGACTGAAAGGTGCGATGAACTCAGTCGCACGATTGGATCTAGGGTTGATATAAATAGAGGTGGAGTCGGTCGCAGAGACTCATCACCCTCAAATCGCCCCTAAATCGCACATCCTACCGTTACTGCCAAAATTTGATTTGCCTTAGTTTTTCATTGATTGTGTGTTACTGACGTTCGCTAATCATCGTACAGGTATTTTGAGTCTTCTCCATCAAAACAGAAAGATTGGAACCCTAAATGGGTAAACGACGACTGTGAAATGCGAACCGAGACTGCAACCCTAATAACCTATTAAAACTAGCAATATGTTAAAATTAAGTAAATAGGTTGTTAGTAAAGAGAATGCGACACTAAAGAACCGGTTAATTGAGTTATAAGACTTAGTTTGTGTAGATTCGAACGTTGGACGACTGAACACCTGAGACAGACGACTGGTCGTCCGGATGAACTTCAGTCGCACGACTGAAGGGAGCGATTCACTTAACCGCACGACTGAACCATGCGAATGAGACTCAGTCGCACGACTGGTGTAACCGCACAAGAGTACATGCGCATGAGTCCAGTCGCACACTCAGTCGTGCGCATGAGGTCAATCGCACGTCTGAATCTCAATCGCACGATTCAGTCGCACGACTGTCTTCAGTCGTACAACCTCAATCGCATGACAGATAGTTTTCATTCAAAGTCTAAGTGTTGCATTATACTCTTAGCCAACGAAACTAACGTTTATATTATTATGTGTTACAGATGGCGAGTCGATGGAATATGAGCACCAAGCACAACATATGTGCTCACCTGGACTTTGACATCCAGGAATGCAGCTGACTTCACAGGCATTATTACATTTCTACAGAGATCCAGGATCGCTCATGCTATATCCCTCCTTGCACACCATACAGATCAGTGCAGCAGGCCTTCTGGGAAGGCGCATCTGTAGATAGATCCACCGAGCCTCATTGCATCAGGAGCTCGATTTTTGGTGAGGCTATCACTGTATCTGAGGAGGATCTGAGGATTGTTCTACAGTTTGGGAGACGATGCTGAGTGTCCCACTCGTCTACACCCCCTCACTGTCAGAGGATGTTTCATGAGAGCCAAGTACTCTGGGACATCAATGCCGGGGTACTCAACAAGAGTAACCTCTGTCCCCAGTTTAAGTACCTTGCGCACGTGCTGCTGAAGTGTATTGCATCCAGGAAGGGAGGTTTTGACGAGCTCTCCGACCAGATCCAGAACGCATATGCTGCGTTGGTGCTGAACCACCCGTTCAGCTTCTCCAAGATGATATTCACCTACTTGGTGGAGAACCTCGAGGGGAAAGGGAAGGAAGGCTTCTGTATGTACCCCAGATTTCTACAGATGATCATTGACCAGAAGCTTCCCTCCCTGCCGAAGGAGAAGGAGGACGCTGTTGTTCTTGAGGTTATGGACGACACTACACTTGGCCGGATGAAGGTATACAGGGGGAAGCAGGTGAAGCCCCCTGTCAGGAGGTTTTGGGGCATCTGGCCCGTGCTGATTATGTGGCGCCAGCCAAGAGAAAGTGGCGCCACGAGGACAGTGATTCGGATGTGGAGCATATTGCCATACCAGATACCGACTCTGATGATGATGATAGCGGCGACGCCGGGGATGATATGCCTGCCCCATCTAGAGGCACTGATTCAGACGTTATTCCCCCGGGGTCAGCCACTGCCGGAGAGGTCGCAGAGATGGCCGGTTTCCATCAGAGTTTGTGACTGGTGATATAGAGGAGGAGGAGTCAGATGAGGAGCCCCTCACCCAGGACTGTGGGAAGTAAAGTTGTTCCCACAGACCACGGGCTTAGGGTGGTTGGTGAACACCCTAGGGACTCCTCGGAGAGAGACTGACCCGAACTATGTTCCGGGTCAGTAGCAGAGCTGCAGGGGGAGCATCTACTTCCACCGGGACTAGGAGGAAGCGGATGGCTCAACCCCATGGATTGAAGAAGAAGAAGCGTCGCTTGACCTTCGTGACTACTACTTCCAGCACCACACCACCACTACCACCACTACTGACATACCACCCTCCCACACCCCACCACAGCCACTTCCACTACCCACTACCACATCCACCACCTTACCTACCACCACTGTATCCTTCCCATCCATCACCAGACCATTCACACCCTACTTCACCAGCATCAGCCCACCGACCCATATTCACCACTGCCACTGCCACCACCACCACACATCATGCTGGACCTTCAGCCCAGCCTTCACATGCTTATGGATTCACTCTACCTCACATCGGGGTAGAGGAGCAGCTCTCAGCGCTAAACCGTATGGTGATGCGTCTGCTTGCTGCGGATGAGGAGAAGCGGGGCGCAGATCCGCCAGCTGACTGACCGCCTGACTGCTGCCCAGTCTCAGCAACTGGCAGAGCAGGCTCGGGTGATAGACCAGCAGAGAGTCGAGGTGTCCCAACTCCAAGACATGCAGGCTCAGTCCGTCAAACGTATAGAGGAGTTGGACGACCAACAAGACTATTATGCTGAGGTTGAAGGGGTCGAAGATGAGCCCCTGAAGCTAAGGAAGGTGACGGGGATGATGGAGATGACGATGATGAAGATGAGGATGATGATGAGGAAGATGATGATGATGAGGAGACTGAAGAAGACAGGACAGAAGGACGTGATGATGATGACGAGGCAGAAGGAGGGATGCGGCTGCATCGGCCTCTGCTTCAGGTCAAGAGCGGAGATCTAAGCATCGACAAGACCAGTCATCCACTACTTCTGCTCCTCCGAGCGACACGCCCAGATTCAAGACAAAAGTACTGATTAGATGTTTTATGTATTTATTTTTTGTACTTGAATCATGTAATGGAAAACAAGTGTATTAAATGTTATATATATTAAGTTAATATAAGTTGTTTGATTAATTACTAATGGTTTATGTGTTGAATGTTTATATCAAACAGATCCAAACTTTCAAAGGGATGAGTTTGACTTTGCTCCCCTTCAAATGGTCAAGACTCAATTAACCATGATTCTTGACCTACAAGGGATAGTGAGACGGTCTGTGAGTTATACCCCTGAAGAAGGGGATAATAATTCATGACCTGTCTGATGAGCAACTGGCAGAAATGTTCAGACTCAATCCCGATGAAATAGTGAAGGACGCTCCAACAGTTGATTCAACCAGTGATGAGGAACTGAATGACATTGATGAAGTTGAGGTTGAAGACATTACTGCAGAAGAGTATCCTCAGTACGCTGACGCCGAGGGAAATGTGGTCCCCAATCTGGGTGAATCCCTAGTCAGTGATACTTTTGAGGTACTAGACAAGATGGAGCAGGAAACAGAAAAGACTGAAGAAACAGCCCAAGCCTCCAATGCAGACGTAGATATTCGCAAGGCTGAATGGGCTGCCTGTTTTGAAGAAGTAAGAGCCCACCGCGTGATGCACCAAGAGAGATGCCTACACCAAGCTCTACAGAGTCAAGAAACACCATAAGGTGTCAGGCAGGATTATCTCATGGGCTTATTTTGAAGACCTTAACGCTTATGCAGTTAAGAGGGAGCAGGGCATAGAGTACTTCTTCAGGTTCCCACATGATCTGAAGACTCTACCTGGTTTTGAGCTCAACCAGCTGGCTAAGCTAAAGCTGCTGTATGCTGACCCGAGAAAGATGTCAGGCTGGTTTGAGGCTGCCCTGAAGAAGGAGTACCACACCCGATGGGTTAACTTCAGACCACAACAGCCTACGAGGTATATAAGAAGGTCTGAGTTTGATGCCATTACTGGTAAACCAAGATTGTGCTGAAGTGGAGTCCTCCGCGCACTATGTCGAGAATCCCTCTCAGGGAAATGCCACAGGACTTCACTCCCCACTTCAAATGGTGGTACTATGATTGGAGAACCGCTGAAGCTGTCATAGTGTTGAATAAAGAGGGACAAATGGATACTATCAGGGTATTCGACCCAATGTGGCTAACCAACTTGTCTGCTAATGATGTCTACACATTATACAAGTGGCCACTATTCTATGACACGCAAGATATTGTACAGCCCTCCAATTCCAAAATTTCATAAGACTCTGCTTTGCTTTTGAGATACACGCAGGAGTCACTAAAGAGGAGAAGTACAAAAAGTATAAGGAGGTGATGCAGAAGACAAGAGATTAGATAGATCTAGGTCCAAGGGGGAGTTTGTTGATGCATGTATGTCCCTAGATCATGATTTGTAATGTAATGACTTGTCTGTCTGATTATGATGTAATGTATCGATTAATGAATGACATGAATTGGTTGTTACTTGTAATGTTTAATATTTCATTAATGAGTCGTGATTGAATTGATTGGGTTTATGATTGTTTAAATGGTTGCACATTATGTTATATTAATTAAAACATTCAAACTTAACTTAATGAAGTTCTCATGCGAATGGCCCATGCGAATGGACCACACACATGAATAACTTCATACGATTGACTCAATCGCACGACTGAACCAGGAGACTGGATCAGTCGTATGATTGACACATAAGATTGACTCAATCGCACGACTGAACACTCAGTCGTGCGGATGAATCAACCGCATGGTTCAATCGCACGACTGAACCATACTTATGGCCCAGTCGCACGATTGAACAATACTAACCTATAAATAGACCCAATTCGTGGAAAACGTAAGCATTCATCCCATTACGATTCCAGACGTACCCTAGCCGTCCAGAAGCCTCCAAATCGTTCTCCAAGTTCATAGAACACATCAGATCGGTTCCTAATCGATTTCTGACGTTGATTTCAATTCTTGATTGATTCATCGTGTGTTCTCACACTGATTGGATCGCCAATCAAATAGGATTCCGCACTATTTGAGTTGGTTTAACACACGCAATCACTCTCGGTATTTTTCGTTCAAATACCAGGTCCTAACAATCATCACCCCTGAAACTTCAGGTCGTGAGCTAAGAATGGAAGGCTTCATCAGTACAAGACAGCAAGATGTGGCAATCCATTTTCAGGCCCGTATAGCCAAGTACTGGTGGAAACGTGCCATATTAAATAAGCCGTTGAAGATTATTCTGATGAAGACATGAAGAAGCTTGACATAGAAGCAATGCTATGACTGTTCTTATGACTGCAATTCCAAACCTTCATGGTGGGTTTGAGCATTGTAATTCTGCCAAAGAACTCTTTGATGCGCTGCTCAATGTACTCAGCTCAAATTATTCCAAAAGGATTCACTGAAGAAGCTCAATTTTGAACTTCACCTATGTTGCTTGAGAGACTCTTAGCCACAATATTCAGGTACATGGACCTCATTTCTTCCCTTCAATCTGTGGAAATTACTCATGACTTCAGAGACCTACAAGAAGTTCATGAGTGCTCTACTACCAATGAGTGGACATTCTACTGTGTCTCTATCAAGATAACAGAGAATCTGAATACACCACCATGACCGAACTCTAATGGGATCCGTGATGGATCGTTTGGAAATGGAAAGTAAAAGGGGTCATCAGACAAGCAGACCTCTGAGTCTTCTGCTAGCAACGCTTTAATGGTTGCTGAAGGCTCAGGAATCTCCCAGTCTCAGCAATACCTGACTTACACCCAGCAGCCATCTTGTTCTTCTGGGCCTTACATCATATTTCTTGAGACTCAAGGTCTCAACAAGCTCAGCCAAGCTCCTTTCAGGACAGCTGTGCTTTTGTTTCAGGAAGTGGACACTCAAATGATTATCAATACTGCTTTGATGATCTAGAGTGTTTTAGCCCGGATGACGTGGAATACGTGGACATAGTCCAACAAATGGCTCTTCTAACCTACAGAGAAAAGAAGTTCTTTAAGAGAACTGGAAGGCAATTCCCTCCCTCTAAACCCAACAACAAATTTGGGTTTGACAAAAGCAAGGCCAAATGTTACAAGTGTAACCAACTTGGTCATTTTGCAAGGGAATGCAAGGCTCCCAAGTCCAACCCGGGAACCCCATAGGCCTCCACACATCCCTCTACACCAAAGCCCACCGGAAAGTCAACAGAGACTGCTGCTGTAATGGCTCAAGAAGTTGACTGAGCTTTATGGTTCAAGATGTGACTCCTGCTCAAGTACTCATGACCGGAACAGATGAAACAAGGTATATGAAAACATCTCTGTACTCCTCCCTGCCTTATTGCTAAGGTTAAACTGTATCAGGACTACAATGGAAATTAAATCTGATATTGAGTCTTTAAATGTTTTAAAATCTGACTTTAAAAGGGCTGAATCTGACTACCAAAGAAAAATTAAGGAGTTAGAGAAAATGTGTGTCCCTCTTAAAAACATGAACATACAAACTATAAGACTCAGATAAAGGATTTAATATTCAAATTGACTAAGGCTCAAGCCCCAGCTTGTCACTGCTGAGGCTTAAGCCAGAGTATGCTATTTCCGAGCAAAACTTCCAAGCCATTCTTGCATCATCCTCTCACTCAAAACTTTGTTACCAAAACAAAGGTGGGTTGGGAACCAATGAGATTGCCCCACCCACACTCTTATGAGTCTATTAGACAACAAGGTGTGGTACTGAAGAGCAAGAGGTTCCATCTGCTGACCCCCTTCTCATGAGTCAAAGAATGATGCAACTATGGAGACCATCACAGGGAAGAACCAGGTAATTCTGCCCTCCCCTGCCAATGATGATCAAACCCTGACCACCAAAGCTAGAAGAAGCAGAGCCAAGGCAGCCAGAAAAACTGCCAAGAAAGTGGCTGAGTCCAAGCTAAAGATAGACCCAAAGCAAAAGGGTGTATTCATCTCAGCTGGATTCCAGGTGGTTGGAAATTCTGATTCAGGAAAGGAGTGCAGTACCAGTACTCCTATCCTATCAAAGGATCAGAAATTAAAGGGAAAGTTGCTGATGAAGAGAAAAAGAACAAGAAACAGCAATCCTCAATTCCCAAAAGGTTCACATTGCATGCATAATGTGTGGTCTGCAAAACCATAGGGCCAAAGATTGTTACTATAATCCTGCTAGCACACATTATGCAAATAATGTTAAAAAGGAAGGAGTCAGGGAAGGTTTCTCATTTGGACCATATCAAATGGTTCAAGTGATGAAAAAGGGAAAGCTTGTTTCCGAAGCAAGGCTTCTTTCGGAAGAAAATCTTCTTCCAAAGGAAAAAGGCTTCGGAAGCTAAAGCTGTAAAGACTCTGAAAAGCAAAGAGTCCCCTTGAAACCATCCCAGAAGAAGACTGCTTCGGAGAAAGGTGGTGAAGGTTTCTTTCGAAAGAAAGAAGCTTCAGAAGAATGCCAGCTACAAAGCTTCCAAGCTCATCCTCCATGATCAACCAGGGATGGAATGAAAGACCAAGGAAATGTTGTAGCCCAAACCTCTTCTTCAAAGACAAAGACATCCATTGAACCCCCTTGCATAAATTTTGGTTCAATAATGTCATTATCATTGGAAGAACCTGCAGGACCGTTTAAGGGCTTTAACACAATTACAACACAACAACACAAGAGGAGATTAACTAAACTTTAATCAAAACAGTGAACTGGGTAACCAAAGGTGATACAAAGAACACAAGTAAAGCAAGAGACAGAACAAGAGAGTATGGGTTTCAAGGAGGCAGTATATTGCTTTCTCAAGTTCTTTTACAAGTGTTACAAAAGCATAAAGAAAGATACAAGAACTTGGAATACTTATACTACAACCTACAGCCGGCTATACTTTGAAAGCCTGGATACAATTGACTAGACACTAACAAAATCAATTGTAGGATCAAAAAGGCATATCTGCCTTTTGACCTTGTGACTATGACATGCCATAGCTCACATCCTTATACATTACAAAAAGGATAAAGTACATGAAGTGGAAAGTTACAGACTCAAGACCTCAATGTACAGTTACCAAAAGCAAGGCCCTTTTCACCAACTCATGTAAGTTGGTGACTTTACAGAGATGCAGCGGAAAAGGTGCTTTATGGAACAGTACATCAGATAAAGCATGTGTACTAAAAGTCTTCGGAAGAAATCTGTCTTCATAGGTTGAAGCTTCGGAAGACTTTGTCTCTGAAGCTTCGGAAGACTTCATGTTTGGCTTCGGAAGATATTGGTCTTGGCTTCGGAAATTTTACACTAGAGTATTTTCTAATGCTTTGTGTAAAACTTCCGAAGCATTCTCACTTCAGTACTTAGTGCATGTTGCTGAGACACTTAGGATGTTTTGGGTTGCATCAGACTTCAGGAATCCTTACAAACTCCCCCTAGGCTGATGCTACCAAAACACTTAGAAGATCTTCAAATGTTGGTAGTCTTCAGTACAATCAGGACCATTCCTTTCTTCATGATGGTCAGGATCATCAAGACTCTCATAGTATCTTCTCATCTCAAAGAGATCATGCAGAGGTAAGTTGATTATGTCTTGCCATGAGTAGACATTCTCAACACCTTGATCTCTGATAACATTCCATCTTTCTGGATTGGTAGAGTAAGTCCAGGACAAGATGGGTGTCTCACTAGTTAGAGGAGCCACTTGAATAGGAGTTGATTGGGCTGCCTCATCATGCACTTCCTCAGGTTGATCTGATTCAGCCTGAGGTGCAGAGGTAGATGACTTTGGCTTCTTCTTCTTAGTCTTTGGTTTAGAAGCCATCCTCTTCTTCCTCTTGGATTCTTTAACTGAGAAGACTGGTCTGCAACACCATGTTGATCATCAGTGTCTTTCTCAGTTGGGTGTTCCTCCCTCACAGGTTCAGAAGGAGAGGGAGTTTGACCCTGCCTAGGATCAGAAGATGAAGCTTGCTGAGGCTCAGCTGGAGGTGCTGGTTGAGGTGTCTCTGGTTGTTCAAACTTGACCTCCACTTCAGGTGGCTTGACTTGGAAGAGAGTGCAAGTCAATGAGTTCTCCACTTTTAATCTTCTGCTTGATCACCCTAATATGCTCATCCATAGTGGATAGAGACATGGGCCAAGTCTCCTTCCGGAGAATCCATACAGCTTCAAGAAGCTCACCATTCTTTGTCTGTCAGCAGACTTCTTTGCATTCTTTTGAATGATGGCTCTTGACTTTGCAGCTTCTTCCCTTAGCTTCCTTTTAGTTGTCTTTCTTTCCTTGACTAACTCAAGCTCAAGTTGCTTTAGATACTCGAACTCAATGAAGTCATAGGACAAGGGAAGAAGTGCATCTGCCTGATAGAAGCCTGTGGCACTCAGGTAGTTGATCATCTTGATCCTATCTTCTTCTTTATTACCTGAGGTTCTTGTGGAGCCACATCTTCCTGTGCAGGACTTTCTTGAACTGGTGAGAGAGAGTGGGAGCATGCTTGTAAAGTCTTTTCTGTCTCTTCTCCTCTTTGAGTTGGAGAAGTATCCTTGCATCCTCTTTCTCCTTCAACTCTCTTGACACTTCCATGTCAGCCAGTTCATTTAACTCTTCTAAGGGGAGGGAGATGATTTCATCAATGTCATAGTTCCTGGTCTGTAGTAGGTAATCCTGACTGCCCTTAACTCATCATCTTGAGTATTTGGTCTGGGAGCAGCCCTGATTGCAGCTTGCATGAAGCTAGATGACCCAGTAGAACTTTCTCCCTTTAGCTCCTTTTCCTCTCTCTCTCTCTCTCCTCTCAATTTCCTCAGGAGTCATTATCCTTTTCCCTTTGTCACCAACAGACCTTTGTGACTCAGGTGGATTGAGGCTTGGCCTTCATTGCTTGGAGTAGCTTCCATGCTCTGGCCAGAGAGAGGCTGAGAAACACCTTCACCAGCAGGTGTCTCAGATGGAGTTTGGACCTCTGCAGCAGTTGTTGATGATGAGACAGGGGTCTCAGGTTCTGCCACTGGGCCTTCAGTCAAGGTTTCCCCTATGAAACTAATCTTAGGGTCCCCTCAACCCAGTTGACCATGACATTGCCTGATTCCCTAAGTCTCCTTCTTAGAGTAAAACTCTGCAAGGATCCTGTCTTGGATTCTTTGAGCCAGCCTGTCAGCTTGTCTTGAATTGCTTGGATTGACAAGTGGCAAGTTGACTAAATCCAGTCTTTCATAGAAGCTCAGGCTTTGGAATTGAAAAATTTCTTGTTGGCCTTGAACTCTCTGAAGTATAAGGCTCTCTGTCATCATCATACCTCCACCTTATGATGTAGTTGCCAGTTCCTTGTGGTGGAGATGAGACAGCCCTTGGTATACCTTCCTCAAGAGACTCCTGATGAGAGAGTCTATAGAGTCCACATTAATGTGAACTTGAGGAAGTTGCTGAGAATGCACAACAGCAAGTGAGGATGGTGAGTCCTCTATGTCCATTCTCTCTGAAGAACTCCCAGGTTCTGTGGTTGTAACAACTTTCTCCCCCTTTTTGGTAGCATCACCCACTTGCATAGGTGAGCTGGAGGATAAGTCAATCACTTCCACAGGTTCTTGTGTTCCTGGTTGAGCTCTCCTTAAAGGTCTCCCAGCTAGTTTTTCCTGCAGATATGAAATCTGAGTTGCTGATCATTGACCCTGTTTTGCAGGTAGTCACTTGAGATTCCAAGTGACTAACCTTAGAGACTAAATAGGTGCATGTTTTTGACAATTTTTGCACCTTTAGTCTCAAATTCCCCTCATCTTCATCAGAAGAATCATTGGGGGATGAGATGATTGGACAAAGTCCTCTCTCTCACCACCAGCTTGAGTTTCTTGGCTGCTGGTTTTCCTCTGCTCACTGGCAGCCTCAGTTGAGATGCCAATGGGCTGAGTTGCCATGGTTGAGGTCTTAATGATGTAATCACTTTCAAAAGTGAGAGCCTCTTCCATATGGACATCCTGAACAGGTTCAGAAGTGTCCACCTCAGTAATAGGTGACTGATGTGGGATAGACTGAGGAGAGTCAGAGGTACTCATCTCTCTTTGAGTAGGGGAGGAGAAGAGAGACTCATGGTACTCACTGAATCCTAAGTCTTCATCAGTGTAAAAGGATAGGTTGGGAATTGGTTGGTTGAGATCCAAAGGCTGGGGATGGTAGCTGTCCCCTGAAGGTTGTTCACTTGAGTGTTGAGACTCAGAGTGAAGGCTTAAGGTTGTTGGGCTAGTGAGCTCATCAGGGTGAGCTTGAGGAACCTCAGCCCTGATAGGTGAAGTAATGGGAGTGGTTTGCTCCTCAGGAGAAGTGGGAGCTCTAGTGTCCACTTCTTCCTGTAAGGTTGAGTATTTGGGGGCCTGCACAGACTCAATAGCCTGAGCAGGGGTTCGTTTGGATTTTCTTTGGTAGGTGAGGGTGATTTCTGGTCTTTTTAAGGTAAGGACAAAAGAGGTGTGGGTTCAACACTAGCTTGTGTTGCTAGGTTGTCACCTTGAGCAATGAGCTCTAACATTTTGGGACTAGGGCTGTTTCTACCCCTGAGAAGCCTACAGTTGGCTTCTTCATTATTTTAAAGATGCCGGGCTTCATCTGTCCCAATTTAAGAATATTACTTGTTTCCCTCAACTGTGAGCCCAGTTCACAGTTGAGAATGTGTTGAACATATCTAGGAAACATGTAATACTCTAAGGAGTCTAAGTTTGCAAGTAAATTAGTATAAACAAATTGTGAATACCTGAACTTGACCCCCTGAACCATTCCATGAACTATAAAGGAGAGATCCTCAGGAATCTGGTCCCATCCACCATGCTTGTTTGACAAGCTGTGGATAACCACATGGAGCAGGAATTTCCATGGGATGAGACCTTCCCTTTCCTAAAGGTCTTTACAGAGAAATCTCCCTCATAGCCCATCTGCTCAAAGAATGATTAACAGCTTCTTTTGGAAGGACACCTCACCTTCTTCATCATCCAGCTGCAAATGTTGGTTAATGATGGCCGGAGTGATGAAGATTGTCCTCCCTTGCACTGTGGCAGACAGTGCCTTCTCCATCCATCCATAATGACCTCTTGGCAGGTCTTCCAGAATTCAAGCAAGTGATCCTCATATAGAGTAGGATCAATGGTCAGGGAGGTGAAGTAGTTTGACAGAGTCAAGAATTGGCAAATCTCTGAGAAACTTGCATCTTTCTCAGAGCTTAACAGAGCAACTTGATTATGTTGCCTGTGAAGTTGCATGGAGAAATCAGGGTGTTTCTGCGGTTAAGGTTGGCCATTTCAGAAGCTTAAGGTTGAAGAAAGGTAGAAAGCAAAGGCGGTTAGAGAATTAGGTTAGAGAAAGTAGAATTGAGGAAGATAGTGGGAAAGAGGGGGAACCGTTGGGTATTTATATGAAAAGGGATTTGAACCAAAGTTAATGAAAGAGGATAAACTTTGAAATCCGAAGTCGGTCCCACCTCTGAAAAGGTAGTTTACTTTTGCTCAAAAAGTAGTTTTCTTGGAATTCGAAAAGCTTCCGAAGTTTATTTGTCTTCGGAAGTTTTGATTGAAAAAGCTTCCGAAGCTAAAATGGCTTCGGAAGATTTTCCTGAGAGTCTTGAAGATTTATGCTTCGGAAGAGAAATAAACCCTTGAATGCTTTGTATAGGAAAAAACAAAGCTTCCGAAGGTTAATTTTGCTTCGGAAGGAAAAGTCCTTAAAAATAAATAAGTGTCTGAGATAAGAATTTTAAGCTTCGGAAGATGAATTTGACTTCTTCCGAAGGTAAAATCTCTTAGACAGTTTTATTTGAAGACATGTTTTTCTTCCGAAGATAAAATTTTATCTTCCGAAGTATCAAAAATTTTCAAGAATCTAAGGAAAGTCTTCAAAAAGAATTTTACATCCAAGAAAACATGAGCTTATGAAAGTGATGAACTAGACAACTTAGGACACACATATTTTAAGAAGAAATAATTAGAATTAGTTTTAAGAAAAAGTCTACTCAAAGTTAATCATCCCAATAGCTGATATCAGATACTTAAATCTCTGTTCATCAAAAGCTTTTGTGAACAGATCAGCATATTGTTCATCTGTATGAACTTTGACTAGTTTAATTAATCCCTTTCATAGTTATTTCTTATTAATGATACCTGATGTTGATGTGTTTGGTCCTTGAGTGCTGCACAGGGTTCTCAGTGATAGAGATAGCACTATTGTTGTCTATGTGGATAGGAGTCTCTTTGAAGTTAAATCCATAGTCCAGCATCTGATTTTGAATCCAAAGCACTTGAGCACAGCAGCTTGCAGCTGCAATGTATTCAGCCTCAGCAGTTGATGCAGACACACAGGATTGTTTCTTGCATTGCCATGAGACCACCCTTCCACCAAGGAATTGACATCCCCCAGATGTAGACTTTGCAGTCATATTGCAACCACCATAATCACTATCTGTATAGGCATACAGATTGAAATTTGGATTCTTGGATACCATAGACCAAGTGTTGAAGCACCTTTGAGGTATCTTAAAATCCTTTTCACAGTGATTAAGTGAGACATCTTAGGGTTGGCTTGATATCTTGCACAAATACATGTAGCAAACATGATATCAGGCCTGCTAGCTGTAAGATACATAAGAGACCCAATCATAGCCCTGTATAAGTGTTCATCTACACACTCCCCCTCAAGATCTGGACCAAGGGAGTGGTTCTCTGGCTATGGGTGTCTTAGCAATCTTACAATCAGTCATGTTGAACCTCTTGAGTATGTCTTGAACATACTTTGACTGACTTATGAAGATGCCATCTTCAACCTGCTTCACTTGAATTCCCAGAAAGAAGTTGAGTTCTCCCATTGAACTCATTTCAAATCTGTCTTTCATCAGCTTCTCAAAGTCTTTGCAGAGCTTTGGATTAGTTGAACCAAAGATGATGTCATCTACATATACTTGAACCAGCAATAAGTCATTTCCCCTGTCCTTGATGAAGAGAGTTCCATCTATAGTACCTCTTCTGTATCCATGTTTACAAAGATACTCAGATAGTGTCTCATACCACTTCCTGGGTGCCTGATGCAGCCCATAAAGAGCTTTGTCAAGCTTGCAGACATAATCAGGATGATCAGGGTCTACAAAACCAGGTGGCTGTTTGACATAAACCTCCTCATCAATCACTCCATATAAGAAAGCACACTTTACATCAAGTTGGTAGACCTTGAAGTTCTTGGATGCAGCAAATGCCAGGAATATCCTAACAGCTTCTAGTCTTGCTACAGGAGCAAAGACATCAGTGTAGTCAATCCCTTCTTCTTGTGTGTATCCTTGAACAACTAGTCTTGCCTTGTTCTTGATGATGATTCCTCTATCATCCTTCTTATTCTAAAAACCCATTTGGTTCCAATGGTAGTCTTCCATGAGGAAGAGGACAAAGGTTCCAAACTTTCTGCCTTTTGAATTGAAGCAGCTCTTGTTGCATAGCTTCAACCCAACTTCCATCCTTTAGAGCTTCATCAACTTTCTTGGGCTCTATCTGAGATAAGAAACAAGAGTGAAGACAAACATTTGCTTCATGGGTTTGTCCTCTTGTTCTTACCCCTGTGACAACATCTCCAATGATGTTTGTGGTGGGGAGACTTGTGGATCCTTAGCTGAGGGATCACAGCAAGTTGTTGAGAAGATCTAAATTTGAGAAATTTAGATCTGGTCTGGAAGATTCACCCTCCACATTATCACACTTATCAGATTAACTTGATCCAATGAGTGTGAGACATCATTGATGTTGTCATCTATGGTATGGTTATTAGCATCAAGAAATTCCTGATCACTATCACCATCACCATTGTTGTCTTCTACAAGTGAGGTTCTTTATCTGGTTGAGAGGCCTCTGAGCTGGAATTTGAAGGCATGCCAGATGTATCAGCTGAATTGTCATTGTTGTGCTGATAGAAACCTCATTTGCTGAAGTAGTTCCAACTGGAGCTGAAGATGTGTAGTTGAAGGTCTTCCTAGCTCAAATCTTGGATCAGGATCACCTGTATTTAGATTTTCTGCAGATCCTGAAACATGCTCACAAGATTTGTTAAAACAGTTGGTAACTAAATCAAGATCAAACAGCCAATCCGGACCAGAACCAGCCACACAAGGAGTGTGCTCATTGAAAGTCACATTGGCTGACTCCTCAACAATTCTAGTTCTGAGATTGTATACTCTATAAGCTTTAGCTTGAGAAGAGTATCCAATGAAGTGTCCATCATCTGATTTCTCAGCAAACTGGCAATTTGATCTTTGGTATTCAAGATGGTGCAGGGACATCCAAATGACCTGAGAAAACCAATGAAAGTTTCCTCTTGTGCCAAAGTTCATAAGGAGTCTTACCATGGTGTTTAACTACTAAAACTCTGTTTTGCACATATCAAGGCAGTATTAACTGCCTCTGCCAGAAGGTGATAGGCAGTTTAGAGTCAGACAACATAGTTCTTGCAGCTTCATAAGTGTCTGTTTCCCTCTCAGCAACTCCGTTTTGCTGAGGAGTCCTGGGAGCACTATATTGTCTTGTAATACCTTTTTCATCACAAAATGTTCAAGGATTGGGGTTCTTGAATTCAGTTCCTTGATCACATGTTGGACCAAAAGAACCATGAGCCGGATCAAAAAACCTTTTAAAGTCCCACAGACTCACAACACTACTGAAGTCCCACAACAGCTGAGACACAACCTGATTACAAGTCTGAGACCAAGTCTGAACAAAAGTCTGAAGACAGTGCTGAAGACAAAGTCTGAAGACAAGTGCTGAATAAAGTCTGAAGACAAGTACTGAAGACAAAGTCTGAAGACAAGTGCTGAGACAAAGTCTGAAGACAAGTGCTGAAGACAAGTATCAGGCGTGTCACAACAGCTGAGAGGACTTCTTCAGTAGTGTGACGGTTTGCTTTCAGTATTTTATATTTTCTCCTTTCAGTAGTTTTGTAAAACGACTGAAGAGTTTGTTCTTCAGTCGTTGTAGTATCAGTAGTTTCTTTTTCAGTTGTTTCATGTTTTATACTTAGTACACTCTGACATGTTCTCAGTAGTTGTGAACATTTCAGTAGTTTATTAGAATTATTTATTTTTGTACTAGATCTGCTAGTAATCACCATCCCGTGATTACAGCAGTGAATTGCATCTATATAAGGAGTGCCAACCGTATTGTAATAGTGAATGATTTAGCAATAATATTGAGCATTATTGAAACATTCCAAATCACAGAAAAATATCTCTTGCATTTGTTTACAAATAACACTCTCTTGCTATAATTTGACTAATTCTTCTCTTCATTCCGCTGCATTACACTCTTATACTTCAAACTTGTGATCGTTGATCCTGTCAAATGGTATCAGAGCAGGTTAATCATTGATCGATCTAATAATTGATCATTGAAACTGCTCTTCAAGATCCAAGTTTGAGTGAATTAGTATCCTTTTGCAAGAACTGTTATAGAGATTGAATTTTCTGTGCTTTTAATCATTCATCCTGAGACTTATTTGGTTGGTTTTCATGAGTTTGTTGTGGTGTGTCTAAATTTTGCTTGAATAAAATTGTTTTTTGGTTCAAAATGACTACTCCTTCCAATGATCCTCACAATACTGGTTCCTCAACCAAGCCTCCAATGCTGGTTAGGAATGAGTATAAATATGGCAACGTCGTATGCTCCATCACCTGTCTGTTAACAGTTCAGGTTGTTGGACATCAGTGGTACATGGTCCACACAAGCCTATGGTGAATACCCGGAAACCAATCAAATGGTTCCGAAGAGGAAGGATCAATACTCAGATGAGGATAAGAAATTGTTTGAGATAGATGCAAAAGCTCATGGAATTCTGGCCATGGCACTACCCAATGAAATTTATTCTGGGTTAATGCATTATGAATCTGCCCATGACCTCTGGAATGCCTTGAAAGAACAATTGGAGGAACAGATGAGGTCTTGGCAAATAATAGAGAGATCCTTGCCCAACAATATGAGACATTCTCTCATAGGAAGGGTGAGACACTGACTCAACAGTTTGAGCGGTTCTCTTGTTTGATCTCTGAATTGAAAATGGTCAAACATGAGTATACTAATGTTCAGATGAATAACAGATTTCTCAGATCACTGCCTGAGAGATGGGATACATATACCATGTCCTACGCTCCAGTGCAATTTTGGACAAACTATCTCTCACCCAACTTCATGGGAAATTGCTCACATTTGAGAGAGAGATAGAACAAAAGAGAAAACTGTCTTCATCTGGTAAGCTCACTGAGGACTTTGTACCAGGCAAACACTGCTCTGGTTAGTCATGAGTCAGAATATGCTTCATATGAATGCCAGTATGATGAGCATATTGATTTCTCTTCAACATTTCTGATTCAGCATTGGTGAGTGTTGATAGTCAATTTTCTGGGTGTAATAATGACAATCTATGCTTCATCATGGATGATCTCAAGGGGATTGCTGATGATGACTTAGAAGAGATGGATTTTTGAGCCAAATGGCCTTGATAAATATCAGATCTCAGAAGTTCTATAAAGAACTGGAAGAAAGTTCCCAGGACTCTCTGGCAAAACCAAAGTGGTTTTGACAAGAGTAAGTTGAGGTGTCACAGATGCCAAAGGCTTGGACACTTTGCTAGAGAATGTAGATCATCTGGATCTAATTCCTCTGCACCTTTTGTGACTTTTCCTAGCATAGTCAACAAAACAAGGGCAACATCCTGTCAATTCTAGTCATCAGTCTCAACTACAATCTCCTGCATACTTTGTTCCTCAGGGTCAATGCCTTATCCTTACCCGTGTTTACATGCCACAAACCAGTCAAGTTCAAGCTCCTATGGTACCACAACCTCATGCACTTCCAGAACCTCAACATCCATCAATCCCCTCAACCCTCAACAACATAGCTTCTTCCCCCCAGAAGTTGTTGATTGGAGCAGCTTGCCAGATGACATGTCTGGTCATGAACAACTGTTCACAAGTGCTGATCAACACGGTGGTGATAGTCCTTTTGGAAATCTGGCACTTATGGCTCTGGAATCAACTGAGGGTTCCTGCTCACTACTGCATCTCTTCACAGGTAACTCAGGTATCTTCAGAGGCCAAAGCCAAGTTATGTTCTGAATCTTGCATTGCTGCCTTTGTCTCTATTAGAGAGGCAAATGTAGCATTAATAAACGAAAAACTTGAGTTTGAGAAAACTATTTCCAAAAGACAAGCTGAGTATGAGTCTGTTCTTAAAGTAAAAAAATGATGAGATTTATAAGCTTAAATGCCAATTAAATGATGAAAAGGCTAAGCTAGAGGTTATTCTGGAGGACCAGAAAAGTCTTAAGAAACCCTTGCATTACCCAAGAGTGTGATCGATGGTGAATCATGCAAAGGTTTTGAGATGCTTCTTAGTAAGCAATCAGCTTCCAATGTGAAGTTTGGCATTGGTTATAATCACACTGCTCCTCCTACAAAGATTTTTGCTCCAAGAGTAGAGGTGAAATCTGATGGAGAAAGCAATAACCAATCCACCTCATCATGTGATTCACTTTCTGATAAAGCATCATCAAAAAGTTGAAGTCAGCAATAAGCCCTCTCAGAACTTATCAGCTAATATTGATAGTTCAATTGCGGACACTCACATGATCAAAGAGTTGTCAACTCAGGAGTTATGTCTGAAAGTCCTGAAAGGACTGGAGAGCAAGATTTAACTCCTGAAGGTCAAGCTCCACTACTGACAGCACTGAAAAGAAGAAAACTGTCAGTAGAAAGAGTTTGAAGACTACTAAAGAGGAAGCCAAGAAAGCAAATAGTGCTTCCAAAGTACTGAAGAGCAAGTCTTCAGTAGTTTCATCCTCCTCTTTAGTTGAGATGATCAACAGATGAAAAAGAAACCATGTGAAGTATGTGGTTTGTTTAATCATCTCACTGATGATTGTTGGTACAAAAGAGGATCCAAACTCAAACATAAAGATGAAATTAAGAGAGAAATGGTAAAAATGAAAAATGAGTTTAAAGCCACATTTGTACCAGCAACATCAAATCCTGTAATCCTTAAGTCCAAAAAGAAATCCAAAAAGGAGGAGTTAAACAGGTAACAGCTGAGTTGCTCAAAGAAGAAGGTTCAACATAAGAACTTATCAAACTCCAGTCCTAATGTGTCTGAAGAGCTGAAAGCTCTATCACAAAATCAGACACAGCTGGTTATGATGGTTCAACATCTATTGGGAAGAGTCAACCAATTAGATGTTCCTATGTTGAATCCACAGAAAAGGAGGTCCAAGCCAAAGGATTCCTCTTTTCCACCATCTTCTTCTTCTCAAGCTGTCATTTCTAGCAAACTTGTTAGTCCACCATCTGTTGCTGCTGAGCCTGCTACAAACACCTGCACTGATCTCATTGTGTATCAAGATCTGAAGAATCACCCTATGTCTCAAATCATTGGTGATATCACTGCTGGAGTATCAACAAGAAGTCAATTGTCAAATTTCTGCTTCTATGCTCTCTTCATTAGTCAGCAAGAGCCAAAGAATTATCACATTGCATTAAAAGACAATGGATGGGTTGATGCCATGCAGCTTGAGCTTCTTCAGTTCAAGAAACAACAAGTGTGGGAACTGGTTCCTCTACCTCCAGGTAAGTGTGCAATAGGCACTAAATGGGTGTTTAGGAATAAGACTGATGAAAATGGGCTTATTGTTAAGAACAAGGCCAGACTGGTGGTTCAGGGGTTTGCACAAGAAGAAGGTATTGATTATGATGAAACCTTTGCTCCTGTAGCCAGACTGGAAGCAATTCGATTGTTTTTAGCTTATGCTGCTTATCAAAATCTTAAAGTTTTTCAAATGGATGTCAAAAGTGCTTTTCTGTATGGGAAAATTAAAGAAGAGGTTTATGTATGTCAACCACCAGGTTTTGAGGACAACAAACATCCTAATTGGGTGTATAAGCTTGATAAGGCTCTTTATGGGTTGAAACAAGCTCCTAGGGCCTGGTATGAGACATTATCAAACTTTCTTCTTGAAAATAATTTTACTAGAGGCACCATAGATAAAACTTTGTTCATTAAGAAAGCAGGGCAGCATAATCTACTTGTTCAAATTTATGTAGATGATATTATTTTTGCATCCTCTGATCCACAGTTGTGTGATGACTTTACAAAGCTGATGCAACAAAAGTTTGAGATGAGTGCAATGGGGGAACTACAATTCTTTCTGGGTTTGCAAATCAAACAAAAGGCTGATGGAATTTTCATTCATCAGTCCAAATATACAAAAAATCTTTTGAAAAAATTTGATTTACACAATTGTAAACCATGTTCTACTCCCATGTGCAACACCACACAACTGGATACAGATCAGAAAGGTAAAGTGGTTGATGAAACACTTTACAGATGTATGATTGGGTCCTTGATGTACCTAACAGCTTCTAGACCAGATATTATGTTTGCTACATGTGTTTGTGCTAGATTTCAGGCTGCACCTAAGGAGTCTCATTTGATTGCAGTCAAGAGGATCTTTAGATATTTGCAAGGCACTCCATCTCTAGGTTTATGGTATTCTATTAGACATTCTGGTAAATTAGTTGCTTTTTCTGACAGTGACTATGCAGGGTGTAAGTTGACCAGGAAATCAACTTCTGGTGGATGCCAATTCCTAGGCAACTGTCTGATTTCTTGGCAGAGTAAGAAACAAACCTCAGTTGCTACATCAACTGCTGAAGCCGAGTACATTGCTGCTGCAAGTTGTACATCTCAGGTATTATGGCTTCAAAACCAATTATTGGATTATGGCATAACTGAGACTAAGACTCCATTGTTAATGGACAGTTCTTCAGCTCTTTGTATTGTCAAGAATCCTGTCCAGCACTCTAGGACTAAACATATTGAAATCAGACATCACTTTATTAGAGATTGTTTTGAAAAAGGTTTGATTGAACCAAAATTTGTTCCTAGTGCTGATGAGCTTGCAGACATTTTTACTAAGCCTTTGGATAGTTCAACTTTCCATAACCTGGTGTTAAGGCTTGGTATGCTGCAGCTAGAATAGGTGACAATTACCAATAATCTCAGTAATAAATACTGATGATCATTGGTAACCATGTCATAAATAAGTACTTCATTTGTTAAAACAGCTGATGTAGTTATAACAGCTGATGAAATCACAACAGCTGATGTAACTACAAATGCTGACGTCAGAAATACAGATAAGTACTGATGACCAATGAAACATTTTAATGTGGAGGTCAGACTGAAACAGCTGAAAAGCTAAGAATTGACGACAACAGCTGATGAGCAATTTCTCTTCAGTTGTTTTTCCAACTGCTGTTTCTAAACAACTGAAGCCACAGCTATGTCTTCAGTAGTTTACAACTACTGAAGACTACCGCTACGTCTTCAGCTGTTTACATCAACTGATGACAAAACCACTGTCTTCAGTAGTTACACAACTACTGATGACAAACACCATGTCCTCAGTTGTTTCACCACCTGAAGTCGAAATTGTCCTCAGTAGTTTTATAACTACTGAAGACTAAATCAAAAACTTCAGCTGTTTCAATGTCTGACGGTTAAAACGAAGTCTTCAGTTGTTTTATAACAACTGATGATCACACCAATACGGTCAGTCATTTCAACCTCAAAGTTAATGCCACGTCATCAGTTTCAGCAAATGATGACTCACCAAAAACCTTCAGTCGGTTCATAACCCTACCCTATAAATCCCTTATCTCACCAGAGTTTTCTCACCTTTACTCTCAAACCTAACGTTCAAAAACTCTGTACCCTCTCTTCATCCATGGCGACCATGCAACTAAAACCTCGACACAACTGTGTCGCTCACCTTACTAAATCACCATTCTGGACCAAGTTTCACAACGCCATTGATTTAATGGTCCAGTCACCTTACCAAACAGCCTTTCTGATAAACCCCACCATATATGCCGAATCCCTTAGCCAATTCTGGACAAACGTCACTCTTGTCTCTGAGGAGAATGACACATAGTCACTTCATTCGTTTGTCCATAGCCAAAAGGTGGTCATCAATCCAGAGATTCTTCGCCAAACCCTCAATCTGGATGATGCCACTTTCCCGACTAGCTATCCAAAGGGCACCACTGATCTATCCTTTGCCCACCATGGATACGAAGGCAATCTGAGTGCCTCTACCATATTGAAGAAACATTTCCAGGATGCTGAACGGCTTATCTTTCATATGGTAAATGTCTGCCTGGCTCCAAAGACTTCATCATGGGATCAAATGTCCACAAGGTGGCAACAGGTATTGTACTCTATCCTTGAGCAACAACCTTTAAATTTTTCTGAAATATTATTCTTAGAGCTCAAGGATATGGCCCAAAAACAACTTTCTAACCGTTGGATACTATATCCTCGGTTTATAATGGCCATAATTGAAAACCAGCTTCAAGCTGAGGGACTTGTTGGCCTGGGAGTCCCTGCTATGGCTGTCTTGCCTGAAGTATACTCCCGGCACAACTCTGACCAATCACTCAAAATGGCTGCCAAGCTGCGCAAACCCACGCAGCTGGAACCCACAGCCACCACCACAAAATCCAAAGTCCCCATCAAACCAAAAACAAAACGAACCAAAACAGCTATTCAGGAAGATGAGTCCCCTGAAGATGCTCCTGTACCACAAAGACAGGCTATACTTACTGGTGTAAACCCCCCAGTAGTATCAGAGACTCACCCAGCCACAGCCGCTCAGGATTCCTCTCAAAAGGAACCTGAAGCAACCAAAGAAGGGGTACCCACAAATCTGGAATCTTCCTCATTTGAGGAGATTGCCATTGAAACTCACCATTCTCCCCAGGTGCATAATACCCTATCTCCCAATGAAAATGCCCCCCAAAGCCCAACACTTATAATTGCAAATGTGCTGACTCAGCTGCATGCCTCTCCTCCTCCCCGACAACTACCTAAAGGGAAAACCACAGATATTGAGGTAGAGGATCAACATGCTTCTGACAACCCACAGCACAGGGGTTTAAATGTTCAGTCTCCTAGTGTAGACACGGAGACAAGAATATCTGGTGAGGCTGCCACCTCTTCTGCATCAGCACATGATCAGACTGAGGCTGGTAACATGGCTAAGACCTCATCAGAGGCAACAGCTGATGAAGGACATCGTCCTGAGGCTGGAAGTCCCCAGTTCCAAGAAAAAGGGGCACATGCTACATCTGGTCTACACCCAGAGCATGTACATCTTGCTACTAGCAAGAGGTCAGGTGATTCAGCATCTGCTGATGATGACCTGGGCTTCTTTTATGATGTTCTAGCCCAGAACACAATTCTTGAGGAAGAAGTCAGTAGACTACAAAGACTACTTGACCAATTCTCTCAAGAAGCAAGTCCATCTGATACCACAATACACCCACAGATGGCACCTTCACCTGAAGGTCTCCTAAACACTCAGCCACTACAAACATTCAATCCACCAGCCTCTACTTCTGGCACTGTTTCTCAGGGACAGAACCCCTCTGAGCAAACAGCTGCTATATTCCACAAATCCCTACCTCTCATCACTCCAATGATCACCGACATTGTGATCAAAACCTTGGATGACAAACTTCCCTCAATCATACAGCCACTAGTGGAGGAGATTGTGAGCACAAAGCTTTCTACTACTCAAACCCTTGCAACCAATGCAACCAAAAAGGGGGAGAGTCAGTCAGTGAAAGACAAAGGGAAGCGCATATTGATAGAGAGAGAACAGGAGGAAGAAGAGGTTGTTGTGAAAGAGACTGAGAAGGAGGAAGAGTATGTGAAGGGAGCTGAAACTGATCAAGTGAGTGAAAGTCACAAAGACTTTCACATCACATATAAGAAGAGGAAGATGGAAAGAAAAGAAAAAGAACTACAACTTGATGAGATGGTCAAAATGGCGGATGCTACACATAGTAAATCTATGGACTCCATTATTGACCAACTATACAGACAAGGGTTCGATACTGCACAGCTTGACTCAGAGATTAGAAGACTTGAAGTTGAAGAAATTAACTCAAGATGGGCAAGCTATGATGTGCTAGAAAGAGAAAGACTGGAGATCATGATCAGATTTATTGCTAAGTATCTTGGAAGATCATTGATAGAGATTAAGTCATGGACCAGGGACAGTATCTTGGCTATAACCACCAAGATCTGTACGTCTGAAGCATATACAAAGGGATTAGTGATTGAAGCTTTAAATGAAGCAGGTGCTGGAAAAAGAAACGAACTAGCAAAATACTCCAAAGCCTCACTCATTACAAGAATGCTAGAACAACCTGCAAAATCTACCACTTCAAAATCACCAACCACACTTAAAAACTCCTTTACCCTCAAAACCACAGCCGATGATGCATCCAAGAAGAAGAAGAGAAGGATGTTGAGGCTAGAAGAAGAAGAAGAAGAGGATGATGAGGAGGAAGATAGGCTGCCTCTTTCTGCAGTCCTAACTTTGCCTAAAGCCAAATCTATGCCCATCACTCCCACCTCACAGATGGAAACTGTGAGAGTAAAGATTGAAGAAGAGCAACTGCAAAGGCTTCATGATGAGGAGATGCTAAAAAGTATAGATAAAACTTATGCTGCCTCTTCATCAATAATAAGTATGAAGAAAGAAGCTCTGAGACTGTACACCCTCGCCAACACATTTCAATATCAAAAAGAAAAGGTGAGGATGTGGCCTGATCCTAGGGTGGCTCACAGAATTGTGAAGAAGGACATTCCTGCACGATACAAGGGCCAGATAAAAAGGATCGTAGATGAAGAGATCACAGTGGTCCTTGTAGTATCACCCTGGGAGATTGTAGAAGACTTCAAGAAAGCTTATGAGACTAAACAGCCTCCCCAAAAGATGTTAGAAAACAGAGTGATCAAGAAGGGGTTAGTCTACAAGAAGCTTGAGAACTTCAAACAGAATGAGCTCAGTCTGTTACTTGAAGGCAATCACCCAGATGAGTTTGCCTACAGACAGATCACAACAGTTGAGCTTAAAAATGGCAAACAGGCCAAATACATCTCAGAGCTGTATGGGCGTGAAGGATTGTTTGATGGTGAACCAGAGAATCTTACTATGGAAGAACAAATCATGTTTCTCAGAGCTTACACCAGAGAATCCTACAGGCTTATACACGGGAAGTGAGTTTCATGGATGGGGGAACAGCTCAGTGTCCAATTCCCCAATACAGAGCTCCCATTCATACTTTGCCGACCAAATCATCAGAGACTTACTTCCAGGCCGGTGCTTATATGGGTCATCTTCTCAACTGATCAAGAAGGAAAAAGACCATCCATTCTGCCAACAATAAGTGGGACCTCAATAAAGTTAAAGGTTTTGGCTGCATTGGTTCAGGGGGAGTTTGTTGGACCAAAAGAACCAATGAGCCGGATCAGAAAAACCTTTAAGTCCCACAGACGTCACAACAACTACTGAAGTCCACAACAGCTGAAGACAACAACTGATTACAAAGTCTGAAGACACAAGTGCTGAAGACAAAGTCTGAAGACAAGTGCTGAAGACAAAGTCTGAAGACAAGTGCTGAAGACAAAGTCTGAAGACAAGTACTGAAGACAAAGTCTGAAGACAAGTGCTGAAGACAAAGTCTGAAGACAAGTGCTGAAGACAAAGTCTGAAGACAAGTGCTGAAGACAAAGTATCAGGCGTTGTCACAACAGCTGAAGAGGACTTCTTCAGTAGTTGTGACGGTTTGCTTTCAGTAGTTTTATATTTTCTCTTTTCAGTAGTTTTGTAAAACGACTGAAGAGTTTGTTCTTCAGTCGTTGTAGTATCAGTAGTTTCTTTTCAGTTGTTTCATGTTTTATACTTAGTACTCTGATATGTTCTCAGTAGTTGTGAACATTTCAGTAGTTTATTAAGAATTAGTTATTTTTGTATTAGATCTGCTAGTAATCACCATCCCGTGATTACAGCAGTGATTGCACTCTATATAAGGAGTGCCAACCTTATTGTAACAGTGAATGATTTAGCAATAATATTGAGCATTATTGAAACATTCCAAATCACAGAAAAATATTCTCTTGCATTTGTTTACAAATAACATTCTCTTGCTATAATTTGACTAATTCTTCTCTTCATTCCGCTGCATTACACTCTTATACTTCAAACTTGTGATCGTTGATCCTGTCATCACATCTTATGGTTTTGACCTTGTGATCACATTGATTCTCAACTTTTAAGATGAAATTCTTCAGAATCTCAGGGGTTTCATCCTTAGTTCTAAGGAAGAAAACCCAAGTGAATCTTGTAAAATCATCTGTGATCACCAGACAGTAAGAGGTCCTTCCTAAACTCATTACACTGGTGGGGCCAAAGAGATCCATATGTAACAAGTGTAGGGGAGTAGTGATGGAGTTCTTTTCCTTAGGCTTGTGAGATACCTTGTGTTGCTTCCCTTTCAGGCATGCAACACAATGATCATCACTTGTAAACTCTTTCTTTGGCATTCCAGTTACCAGATCATGTTTAATTAATTTATTCATGTTCTTAAAGTTTACATGGCACATTCTTTTATGCCATAGGAAAGACTCATCACTATTTGCTTTATATAGAAAGCATGAAACTTCTCCAGAGGGAGATGTTCTTGCAAATCCATCTTGTACATGTTCCCTTTCCTGGGGGCTCTGAGCAGGATATGCTCATGAGGAATGACCACTCCAGGCTTGAGAACAATGCACTCATGCTCAGTAAAGAGCATGTTATGACTCTGATCACAAAATTGGGATACACTCAAAGATTGTACCCAAGCTCCTTAACAAAGTTTACCTTCTCAATGCTGAGCTTACCATTTGTGACCTTGCCCCTTCCAGAAATGTAACCACCTTCATCTCCTCCAAAAGCAACTGGTCCTCCATCAATTCTCTCAAAATTATGGAGTAGAGACCTATTGCCTGTCATGTGCCTGGAACAACCACTGTCAATTATCCAGACATTCCTGTTTGTCTTGAGCTGTTCCTGCACAAAGAAAATGATTAGTTACATTTGGAAACCCAAGCCTTACTTGTCTTGGGCTCATTAAGTGTAATAGAAGGTAATGCAACAGTAATAGATCCTATGGTTGTACTATGGGGATCTTCAGCTGTTGTTGATGGAGAAACCTCAGTCATTTGGTCTTTCTTAGACTTCCACACCACCTTTGGAGTCTTGGACTTGACCTTCAAAACCTTAGAAGTTTTTGAACTTCACAAGTTTTGATGACTGATCCTTCGGAAGAATCTACAGTCACTGCAGCAGACTTCAGTGCTTCGGAAGAACTCCTTTCTTCCGAGACCAACTTTGCTTCCGAAGGTAATTTTCCATTTACCTTCTTCTTTGATTTGGAGCTTCCGAAGGAAACAGACTTTCCTTCCGAAGCTTGAGACTTCTTGAGACTCTTTGAAGTCTTTGTTTTGGTCATGTGGACAGTACTTTTAGGATTGTATGGGCAATCCTTGACAATGTGAGAAGTACTTTCACACATAACACACAACATTTTCTTCTTCAAAGAAGTCTCCTTTTGAGAGCAAGACTGGCTTTGGTCACATCCCTTCTCCACCTTCATCTTGGTAGATGCTGAGACAGTTCCTTTGGGCTGTGAACTGTTCTTGGAGTTTGATGGTCCAGGCTGTGCAGCAGTGGTACACAGCAGCTCAGTCTTCTTCTTTGTACTGAGATGATTTGAACAAGAACCAGAACTCTTAGCTGAGGAGTCTTGGTTGATGTCTTCAGTCCTTACTACTTTGAAACCTGCAGAGATAAACACTTGTTTCTGCTTAGCATCAAAAGTAGCCTTGATTTCTTGAGCCTTCTTTGCTTTCCTTTTGCTCTTCCTGATCAAGTTCTTTCTCTTGGACTTGGTCATCACAGTTGATTTCTTCTCCTCAGAAGGATAGTGGCCCTTGGAAGAATCCTCTTCTTCACTCTTCTCAGAGGAATTCTTCACTATCACTTCTTCATCATCCTCACTTACAGGATCTATGAGAGGAAGCTCATCTTCACAAGTTCCACACCTAGGAGATCTTACAGACAAGATTGTGTGTGGAGGAGCTATCTCATTTGATCCCAGTCCCTGTCTATTTTGATAACAAACCTTGTTGTGCAGGGATGAGGATATCATGTTCTTGAAGGTCTCTTCTTCAAGAACACTCTTCTCTGCCTTGGCTTTGCTGATCACAAGCTCAGCCTGGCACTCAGTCAACTTAGTGATGAGATCTTGGATCTGAGTTCTAAAATCTGTATGTTCATGTTTTAGTACTGAAATGGTTTTCTCCAAGTCCTCTATCTTTAACTTGTAATCATTTTCAGACTTTCTAAAATCAGATTTTAATATGTTTAATGACTCAAGATCAGATCTCATCTCTAGGTTGTAGGACCTGTATCTATTTACTTTAGCAATGCATTCAGGGGAGCAAAGATGTTCCAATACCTTGGCTTCATCATGGTCAGCCATCAGTGCTTGGTTTGGAGAAGCATCCTCCACCTGAAAACTCCAGTCAAAGCCTCCCTCTTCAACAGCAACAGCAGCATGTTGCTTTGTCTTCTCAGCCTGAGGGGCTTTGTCAGTGTAGTTTGGTTGGGTTGTGTTTGGCCCCCATTTGCTTTAGGTGCCTTACACTCCCTAGCAAAGTGACCCATAAGGTTACAGTTGTAACACTTTGCTTTTATCCAGCCCAAACTTTCCACTGGTAGCATTGCTTGGAAATTTTCTTCCTGTCCTCTTGTAGAACTTCTTGGCTCTGTGAGTGAGGAGAGCCATCTGCTGAACTATCTCCATGTATTCCAGGTCATCTGGATGGATACAGTCCAGGTCTTCAAGAGTGAAAAGATAATTCCCACAGCTTTCATCTGTAGACACAAAGGCTTGAGAAGAACTTGTCTCTTGGAATGGGCTTCCTTGAGTAAAGTTCTCCCTTGGTGTCTCCGGGAAGGTGATGAAAGGACCCTTTTGTGAGTTGTCAGGGTAGCATATGAGATGATGTTGGGGTTCTATGCTGTCCCTTTCAACCACATGAAGGGCTGAACCCATTTGATTGTTGGAGTTGCCAGATGAACCTTGCATGTTCATCTCCATCTGGTATCCACTGAGAATCCCATACAACTCTGTAAGAGTAAGAGTCTTAAGGTTCTCAGTCCTCTTGATCACCACACAATAGTGTGTCCATTGCCTAGGAAGTGAGGACATGAACTTCCTTACAATGTCCCTGTTCTCAAGAGGAACTCCTCCATCCACTAGGGTATCCACAATCTCAACATACCTGAAGTATTGTTGAGTCATGGTTTCACCTGCTTTGAAGGTGAAATTCTCAAACTGCTGCTTCAGAAGATCTTTCTTGTTCTCCTTGGCTTCAGAGGAGCCTTCATACATCAGCTTCAGTGCATCCCACAGCTGTTTGGCTGTCTTGCACTTCTTAAAACCTCTGTATACAGAGTTTGGGAGAGCAGTCTGAAGAGCAGTCATGGCCTTCCTGTCAATCTCTACTCTTTTTCTATCTTCATCTGAGTAGTTGGCCACATCTTTAGGAATCATACCAGCACCAGTAGCAGAGGGGGTGCTGGGTATGAAAGGTCCATTTCAACAGATTCCCACATTCTTGAATCAAGAGACCTGATGAAGCCTTCCATCCTCATGCACCAGGTGTCAAAATCATCAAGAGTGATCAGTGGGGATTTGTTCATGGTTCCAGTCTCCATATCAGTCTTTGAGATGGAAGCCATTTGAAGAGTTTAGCTTTTGTGTGTGTGAGGGATCTTAAGATGGTTAGATCTTATATCAAGAGCCTGGAAAGCTCTGATACCAATTGCAGGACCGTTTAAGGGCTTTAACACAATTACAACACAACAACACAATGAGGAGATTAACTAAGCTTTAATCAAACAGTGAACTGGGTAACCAAAGGTGATACAAAGAACACAAGTAAAGCAAGAGACAGAACAAGAGAGTATGGGTTTCAAGGAGGCAGTATATTGCTTTCTCAAGTTCTTTTACAAGTGTTACAAAGCATAAAGAAAGATACAAGAACTTGGAATACTTATACTACAACCTACAGCCGGCTATACTTTGAAAGCCAGCTGGATACAATTGACTAGACACTAACAAAATCAATTGTAGGATCAAAAGGCATATCTGCCTTTTGACCTTGTGACTATGACATGCCATAGCTCACATCCTTATACATTACAAAAAGGATAAAGTACATGAAGTGGAAAGTTACAGACTCAAGACCTCAATGTACAGTTACCAAAAGCAAGGCCCTTTTCACCAACTCATGTAAGGTGGTGACTTTACAGAGATGCAACGGAAAAGGTGCTTTATGGAACAGTACATCAGATAAAGCATGTGTACTAAAAGTCTTCGGAAGAAATCTGTCTTCATAGGTTGAAGCTTCGGAAGACTTTGTCTCTGAAGCTTCGGAAGACTTCATGTTTGGCTTCAGAAGATATTGGTCTTGGCTTCGGAAGATTTTACACTTAGAGTATTTTCTAATGCTTTGTGTAAAACTTCCGAAGCATTCTTCACTTCAGTACTTAGTGCATGTTGCTGAGACACATAGGCTGTTTTGGGTTGCATCAGACTTCAGGAATCCTTACAGAACCCAAGACCAATAAGGCTTGGGTTTCCAATCAAAACTAATTATCTCACCTTATGTGCAGGGACATCCATATGACAAGAATAACAACATTTGGATTGTAGATAGTGGATGCTCCAGGCACATGACAGGGAACAGATCTCTCCTTCAACAATTTCAACATTATGATGGAGGTCCTGTCCAGTTTGGAGGTGAGGCCGGAGGATATATTTCTGGCAGAGGAAGTATATTCAATAGAAAGTTAAAGGTTGACAAAGTTAATTTTGTCAAATAGCTTGAACACAACCTGTTAAGTGTTTCTCAATTCTGTGATCAAAAGCATCAAATGCTCTTCACAGAACATGAGTGCATTATCCTCAAACCTGGGATGACAATTCCTCAGGAATTGGTGCTTCTTAGATCTCCCAGGAAAAGGGATTTGTACAAGCTGGATATGAACCCCATGGAGAAGTATCATGCTTTCTTTCCAAAGCTGATGGTGATGAGTCAACACTATGGGATAAACGAATGTGTCATGTCAATTTTAAGACAATGAATAAATTGGCTAAAAATAACTTGGTACATGGTTTGCCTAAAAAGGAATTTTTCTGCAAAGATAACTGTGTTGCTTGCCTGAAAGGGAAACAACACAGAGCATCTCATAAATCCAAAGTTGTTAACTCCATCACCACTCCATTACACTTATTGCACATGGATCTATTTGGTCCCACAAGTATAATGAGCATTGGAAGGAAATCATATTGCCTTGTGATTGTTGATGATTTTACTAGATTTACATGGGTATTCTTTTTAAGAACCAAAGATGAAACTGCTGAAACTTTAAAATCTTTTATTCTTAAAATAGAAAATCAAGTTGATCACAAGGTTAAAACAATTAGAAGTGATCAAGGGACTGAGTTTAAAAACCTAGTTCTTGACTTATTTTGTAACTCAAAAGGGATTGCCAGACAATATAGTGCTCCTAGAACTCCTCAACAAAATGGTGTTGCTGAGAGGAGAAATAGGACACTTATTGAGGCTGCTCGGACTATGTTAGCTGATTCAAAGCTACCTCTAACATTCTGGGCAAAGGCAGTCAGCACTGCATGCTATGTGCAGAACAGAGTTCTTGTAGTAAAGCCACATGGAAAAACCCCTTATGAGTTATGGAACAAGAGGCCACCGTTCATTGACTTTCTGAGGTCCTTTGGCAGCAGGTTACCATACTTAACACAAAAGACAATTTGGCAAAATTTGTTGAAAAGTCAGATGATGCTATCTTTGTTGGGTATTCTTCTTACTCTACAGCTTATAGGGTTTATAATATTAAAAATCAACAATTTGAGGAATCTTTCAACATTGTAGTTAATGAGCACACTCCTTGTGTTAGGGGGAATGGCCCTGATCATATCTTTGATTTAGAATTGTTTCCAAACTATTCTAAACCATTTTGTGAGAATGTTTCAGCGGAACAGGTGCTCAAAGTGATTCTAATGAAGATCAACTGTTTGAGCTTCCCAGACCTATTCCAAGTTCTCCAAGAGTTGCAACAAATCAAGTTCCCACTATTGAAAGATCTGACAGTATAACCATTTCAAGAGATAGTGGTACTTTAACAAGGGATTCACCTGCTGACTTTCAAATCTCTTCGGGTGACCCTGCACAACACCAGGCTGATGAAAGCACCATCTTGAAGGAACATGCAACTGTTAAACCCTGCACAACACCAGGCTGATGAAAGCACCATCTTGAAGGAACATGCAACTGTTAATGATGCTTTACAGCAAAGAAATGATGATGTTTCTCTTTCATTCAATCAGTCCTCATTTAATGAGTTTGAAACAACACCTAGACCAAGTATTCAAGCTCCTGAGCAAAATATGTCCAATTTGGACTTATCTTTGCAAATGGAGGTGATTCCTAGACTCAAGATTCATAACACTCAACCAGCTGAAAACATCATAGGGGAAGTCTCTTAAGGCGTGAGAACAAGAGGACAAACTCATAATGGGAATGTCTGCTTGTACTCATGCATTTTATCCCAAATGGAACCCAAGAAGGTGGAAGATGCCTTGAAAGATAGTAGCTGGGTTGATTCAATGCAAGAGGAGCTGCTTAAATTCAAAAGACAAAAGGTTTGGAACCTATGTCCGCTACCATCTGGTCAAGTACCTATAGGCACTAAATGGGTATTCAGAAATAAGAGAGATGATAGAGGCTTGATTATCAAGAACAAGGCAAGACTGGTGGTTCAAGGATACACTCAAGAGGAGGGAATCGATTATACTGATGTCTTTGCACCTGTTGCAAGACTTGAGGCAGTTAGGATCTTCCTTGCTTATGCTGCATCCAAGAATTTCACTGTCTACCAGCTTGATGTCAAGTGTGCCTTTCTATATGGGGATATAGATAGGGAAGTCTATGTATGCCAACCTCCAGGATTTGAAGATCCACAGCATCCAAACTATGTGTGCAAGTTGGATAAAGCTCTATATGGGCTGCACCAAGCACCTAGGCTGTGGTATGAGACATTGTCTCAATTTCTCATAGAAAAATGGTTACACTAGAGGTACCATTGATAAGACTCTTTTCATAAGAAAGTCTGGGAAAGACATCTTGCTCGTTCAAGTTTATGTTGATGATATCATATTTGGTTCCTCAAATGACCAATTATGTAAAGACTTTGAGAGCATTATGAAGAAGAAGTTCGAGATGAGTTCCATGGGAAAAATGGACTTTTTCCTTGGAATTCAGGTAAAGCAATTGAAGGGAGGGTTCTTTATCAATCAATCTAAGTATGTCAATGATATCTTAGAACGATTTGATATGAAGGATTGTAAAGCAGCAAAAACACCTATACCCAGAAACCACAATCTCTGCCCTGATTCTAAGGGGGAGGATACTGATCAACATCAGTACAGAGCAATTATTGGTTCTCTGATGTATCTCACAGCAAGTAGACCTGATATCATGTTTGCAACTTGCATTTGTGCAAGATATCAGGCTGCTCCAAAGGTGTCTCACCTAATAGCTGCCAAGAGAATTCTCAGATACCTCAAAGGAGCACCTAAACTAGGTCTCTGGTATCCAAGAAATACCGATTTCAATCTCTATGGTTACTCTAACAGTGATTATGGTGGCTGCAACATCAACAAGAAATCAACCTCTAGTGGATGTCAATTTCTTGGTGGAAGAATCATTTCATGGCAATGCAAGAAGCAATCCTGTGTCTCTACATCAACTGCTGAAGCTGAATACATTGTTGCTGCTAGTTGCTGTGCTCAGCTGCTGTGGATTCAAAACCAGATGATAGACTATGGATTCAACTTCATGAGCACTTCTATCCACATTGACAACAACAGTGCTATATCCATTACTGAAAATCCAGTGAAGCACTCCAAGACTAAGCACATTGATCTCAGGTATCATTTCATTAGAGATATTCATGAGAAAAATATTATCAAACTAATCAAAGTTGACTCAAATGAACAATATGCTGATTTGTTCACCAAAGCCTTGATGAACAAAGATTTAAATATCTCATTACAGCTATTGGGATAATAAACATTGATTAGTTAATCTCATTTGAAAACCTTTTAATGTGTAAAGTCTCATGTCAAAACAATCTAAGCCCTGTTACAAAAGATCTTTTTCTAAATTTTATCTAAGTATGAATTCTTCCGAAGAGAAATTAACCTTCGGAAGATATTTTGCATATCTTCCGAAGCAAATTTCTCCCAGGATAATTTTCTTCTCGGAAGAGTGTTAAGTCTTAGAAGAAGCGATTGATTTCATATCAGATCTACTTCCAAAGCTTTTAACACACTCCACTTGAAAAGCAACATATACTCTCGGAAGTAATTAATTTACCTTCGGAAGTAAATTTGCCTTCGGAAGAATATTACCTTCGGAAATGCTTTATACTCGGAAGGAAGATTTTACTGTGTAACGGAAATCTTTTGGGCCCCACTCTATAAAAAGTAAAGATTTTGTTAATGATGTCGGATTATTTAAATGGACTAACCTTACCGCCCATGTCACATCATCCACTGAAACCTCACATCATCTTATCCAAAACCCCCTTTAAACCGCCATTCCACCCATTTAAATACTTCCGGTTAATCACTTACATCCTTTTTACCCAAATTACTGCCCTAAAAGCTTTCTTCTTCTCCAATTTACCTTATTCCGAACTATCTTTCTGTCATCTTCTTCAATGGCACTAAACCCTCAGCACAACCAAGTCGCACTCCTTGATTCTTCAAGGGATGTTGACTTCTCAGACATCATTTCTTTTCTGACCCAATCCTCGTACTACACAGCTCTGACAGTAAACCCCACGATTTACTCAAAACCAAATGTCTCAATTTTGGGCCAATGGTCGGATTGAAACCCTAAATGGGGTTCGTGTTATTCGGTCGAGCATATGTGGCCAGAAGTTGGTCATATCTGAACAGATCATCAGCGAGCATCTAGAGCTTCACGATGAGGGCGCTCCAACGGAATTCCCCAAAACAGATTTGGACAATTCTTATCACCTAATATGGTGGAGATGTCAGCAGGTCAACTGTTTACAAATTCAACTTCTCCTACAAATGGAAGTTCCTGCTGCATGTGGTTCTTCACTGTCTGTCTAATAAATCTGGGGGATGGGATCAAATCCCATATGAACTTGGGTGTCTAGTTCATGGGTTGGTAAACAGCCTCCGCTTCAACTATTCAAGGTTTGTGCTGACTAACCTAATGGGAAATCTTCAAAGGGACACATTCTTCATGTATCCCAGGTTTCTCCAGCACATAATCAACTGTGAGCTGGACCAGGGCAAGCTTGTCTGTGCAGCTGCTCTGACTGCTCCTCAAATGAGGCCGACCATCTTCAAGACTTTGAAGAGAGTGTCCACCAACTTCACCGGAAGAGATACTGCACTTCTTCCAGGTATGATTGAGCCAATGGCTCCTGGTGACATCCCTGTTAACCCCACAGGTGATGAACCCACAACAGCAACTACCCTCACTCTGCCAAATCTACCTTCTCCACCCATTACATTTACCTATCAGAGACGTCAAAAACGAACCCTTGTTCAATCTACTCTGATTGAACAAGCTCCTCATATTCTACCCAAAAAGGCTAGAGTGGAACAAAGGGCTCCCACTCAGCCTGAGGTCCAACCATCTTGTCACACCCCGGGCCCAGAGAGGCAGGACGTAACGGTTGGTAAACAACAACCAAAATGCAGCGGAAACTAAATGGTTTATTACAATGCATCTCACAATATTTACATTAGGATATGGGTTTAGTTTCAGTTTACAAGGTGCCTCAATCTACAATCCATGGGTATCATGACCTATCTCGTTGTAAATATTTCTTGAGGCTTCAGTAACTAAGGCTTCTAGGCTCGACCTTTTTCCTTCAACACCTACCCTCACTTCTTGCTTTGGATTTGGATATCTTCTATAGCTTGGCTAATCTACCTAGCTGTACCTGAAAGACATGCTCAAAAGATTTTGTGTCAACATAAAGTTGGTGAGTTCAAGTGCTTAAAGTTTAAAAACAAAAAGAATTTAACAAATCCACATTTGATAAAAATGAATGAATCATAGTTTCAACATCGTGGGAGAAAAATCATAATCAACCCTGCACTTAGTCCCGGTTGGCCTCTTCTAAAGTTGTGTTTAACCGGATATTCCCGAAGGAAGAACTGAGCCCCAAACCAGTGAACCCTACCTGCCCGGATGGTTCACCATAGTTTCTTAACAAAACCTGTTACATGCCACAAACGACCCCTTAGGATTTTAGTGGGGTACCCTTCCTGGAACGGAAGCCACTGTGTGTGGGGGATTCCCCAAATAGATCTATTCATATAAAACAAGCGGTTCATGAAAGAATTAATGATCATGACATAAGTATCAGCAGGTATTCCATAAATCCCACATACAATCATCAAGTAAAGCACAATTATAGTTCAAAAATAACAGAGCATGCTTCACCCAAAATAGTAATAAAAAGGGGGATCACTAGAACTCACCTGGTATCCTTATATGAATTCTGAGCTCAGTAAAGAAAAGTGAAGGTCATCAACAAAGCAATCCTAATTAGAACATATGAGATTCAGGTTTAGAATTAGCACGATGTCATTACATGCGTGCGGTTGAGCTCTTTAGTTAACTTAAAGTTAACGATTAGTATCATTGATGTACATTAGCTCTTGTGAAATTATCATTTGTTATGTACTAATTCGCGCTTATTAGGTTAATAAGTGCCTTATTCGAATAACGATTTCGAATAACGATTTCCAATCTTTGTAGATAATTATTATTGATGATATTAGAAATCTTTAATGTTCCAATTATTGTATTAGATGTTCTAATAATATTTATATCGTTTATGCAGATTCTTAAATGTGTGATACTTGCATAGGTATGCATGTAGTCAAACCTCTAACTGTTTGGTAGTAATAGCAATCTAAAATGCATCAAATATTGTGAACTGAACTCTCTTATGTTGTGATATTATGTTATTTTCACGCGCATAGCATGTATGTACTTTTTAAGATTGCCTCACTTAGGCCATTAAAATGCTTAGTTTATTTATGCATTACTTAGATGGTTCACAGATAGATATGTTTAAATTCTTCTTAACGCGTTTAGTGCGAACCAAAAATATATATTTTAAACAATAAGTGTAAGTACACCTTCAAAGATTTATCCATATTCCATAATTATATAGATATATTTCTACCAATAATGTAGTTAATATAATGTTAGAATAATTTGAATATCAATAATAGTTGTCATTATATCGAATAAAAAGGGTGATACAACTTATATTTATTCAATAATAACAAGATTATTGATTATTAATAATAATAAGACGATAGATTAGTATAGAATTATAAGTCTTAAATAATTATGAGTGAACATCGGTTAACCTAAATTATCCATTGTATATATATAGATAGATATATATATATATATATATATCTATATATATAGATATATAATATATATATATATATATATATAATTAAATATATAGAGATATATAATATATATATATATATATATATATATATATAAACATAGGTATGTACAATTGCATTATATATATATTAATCGTCTATACGTCTTGTAAAGGATTTTATATGTCACGGGATTAGATAACTTCATATATATTTTCTAATATCATGGTTCATAGAATACTTTTCCAATGTTGTTTTTCATTATGCGATGCTCACGTTATTTAAATTTTTATCCATTCATGATGATTTATAAGCTAGTTAACATTTTATACTTATTTGTAGCTCAACGCACACACAGTTAGTATATAATCATTATATTTACGTGTAAGGATTTTAACGCACGGTTATACTTAACGTTTCCATATCGCATCCTAAAACTCGCTTGTTCCGATCCGCATCGCGTTGACTGTCCATTGACTAGTTTGACCATCTTTGACCAAAGTTAAACCTAACAAAACCACAACAAGATTACATACATCACTATTATTTTGTTATCTCATAACCACATAACTTTAACCGCAACATACTTACCAAACACCTCGACTATGATTTTTACCACCACTAGTCCTTACCATCATGCACCATCACATCCTTAGCCCTAGGCCGCCACTACCATGGCCGGTAGCCACCGGGTCACCGGAAAACCTGCTGGAACGGTGCCGCCCCTCCATATCTCCGACTATTTCATCATAAAAAACAAGCATGCATGATAGATCGACCATTTACAATCTTCTAGCCAACAAAACAATGAATCAAACCTCAAGATTCTTGCCTTAATCACCACCTAGACCCGACAACCATAAATCACAGCCAACTATCACAGCTGCCATCACCACAACGCCACCTTTCGGGAGCCACCGGCCGACCACCGCTGCCACACAACGTCACCACAATCGCGACAGCCACCTTCATCACCAAAACCTTGCTGCCGTCATCTTCAAACGCCCATAACTTTCAAACCGTTAAGAGTTAGACAATGCCGCTACACCGTTGGAAGATCTCGTCGAGACGAGAAGAGCATGGGGTGCACTCGCCGCCACTCGCCGCCAGTCGCCGGCGCCGGCGGCCTGAAAACTCGCCGAACCTACCGCCGCTGCCTTCTTTCTTCCATATCTTCCACACCGTTGCGAATTAGAAGAAACCGCCACTACCATCGTGATCAGGAGTTGAAATTAGGGGGGTAGGCCAAGACTTGGCCAAAACCGCCGCGCCGCCGCCGCGCCGCCGCCGTGCCGCCGCCTGCTCCGGCGAAGTCGGCGGCAGCAGCTCTTGAGAGCATTTTAATGTGTTTTTAGGGTTATCAAATGAGAAATGAGGGATTAGATGGCTTATATACCTAGGTTTTTTGAGTGAGCTTGATTTAAAATCGCGTATACGTCCCGAAAACTTCGTTATCGCGTATCGAATGGTCTTTTGGATAAAATCTCGTTAGAAAACCTATAATAGATTTATCTAATTACTTCAGCTTGAAATAGAACAATTCTGAATATTTATGGTCAAACTCTCGGGTTTGACCTATTCTCAGGCCGGTCCACGCTTCAGTCGCGTCTCGAACCACATTGCTCCTTGATAACCGCCTCACTTACTAATTTAGTATATGATAATAAATATAATAATTAGATAAATATTTATGACGTTATAGGCTCGTGTCGTCGTATCAGATGTCCGTTAATGCCGGTGTATCCGGTATTCGCATTTTTCCGACGTATTATAGCTGATTATACACGTTTGGTTAGGATCTTTAGCAAGTACTGTTTACAGTATGCATCATGATTAACAATGATTTTAAAAGAGTATAAACCATTATAAGTATGTTCAGATGTAAATTAGACGTTAGTACGCGTTAGATCACCGGACTTACACGGTATAGGTTTTGAATCTGTTTTTGGTTTGGATTCTTATCGTAGTTGCTTCGAATCACAGTTTAATTTATTATCTTATGATCACATTATTTAATTAGATGGTAAATGGGTATTGGGCCTTAAATGGGCCTTGTTTATAAGTTTGGGCCCTTATTGGGCCTAAAAGGCTAGTTTCCTTTCCAAGTTTTCTTTGGTAAGCCCAATTCGATCCGGACCTTTATGGGTCTTGTAATACATTAAGTTTTCTAATTGGGCTAGATTTCAGAGGTGTTACATTCTCCCCTCCTTAAAGAATTTTGTCCTCGAAATTTTAGTATCGTTAATATTGTTTTCCGAGTGTGTTGCACTCGTAGTATGAGTCTTGAGGATTTTAAAGTTATTTAGCTGAGCATTCCAGGACGAAAGTTGTCGATTATGAATCAAACAACCGGGTTTATTTAGATTCAAGTAATTATCCCAACATTAGAACAGGTTTGACAAGATCAGTGAGTCGTTTCATGAATAGATTTTTGGCTTCACAATCAAGTCATTTAACATTTGAACAAAATTAACAAGAAGAGATTCTCCACTGAGGTTCAATGCACAATCCTACTAGGTAGATCTAGCAAGGAACAAATACTAAAATCCTAGCAATATCACCGTCCTCACGGAGAGTCTTACGAAAGGTTGTGAAGTATCAGAGGTTGATGTGAATGCCTTCAATTGGACTTAATAGTCAAGTCGGCTACACGGCACTATTAACTCCTTAGAATCATAAGGTAATAGGTCATAAGATGTCATAGATTAAAGTCTTCAGATCAAGGAGGGTTTTGGTTCCCTAAGGAGTATTGATTAACATTTAGGAATCGCATGATTATTCCCATAAAGCTAAAACTGAGAAGTTTTCACGATTAATAGGAACAAGAGGTTTGGTCACACAAAAAGGTCACTACTTTTCCAGCCTTCCTACTCCGGAACGATACTGCATGCGATAATCCTAGTCTTCGAGTAGTTCCACCTATCTTAACTTACGTATGTCGAGGGTTTTCCCAATCAGGATGTGTCATAAGCTCTTGTGAACTAACGTTGGAAGAATTCGCAAGTTCACGATGACATGGGTAAGGTCAGTAGAAGAAAAGCCTAATTGCAAGCTATCCGCATTCATCAATGCGGGTAAGTAGAGACAAACGCGGCCAAGACTTGTTCTTTCACATTTAGAAATGCGAGCGTCTTAGGACAAATGCAGATGACGGCCTCCTATCCGCACTTGTCAATGCGGCTGATATTACCGATTGATGATCACCCTATGGTGTTTGAACTAGTATTCTAATGGGTAGTCGGGAGAGTAGCACATCTAATGTATCCGAATGCATATTTTATTTTGTAAAAGTCGCGCCCCCATAGTTCCAGTTTTCTGTATAATGTAACTCTTCACGTGTTTCTTAAATTGTCGGGCGGCTAGAAGCTTGTCTTGTATCATTGCACCAACACACATCTGAAGCCTTCTGATCCGTGTCCAAACGGATTTGGCATATTCTTGGGTTTACGACGCCAGTTGTATAGCTGCACGAGTGAAGCTTTTATTGATCCTCCTAAAATTTTCGCTTAACCCTAAACGTTAACATAACTCAATGAGTTTTACTACTTCTCGGACTTAGATAGTCCCAAATTTTAGCGAATTGTCTCGAATTTCATGCTTACTAGCAATGTCTAGATAACAAGCATGCCTAAGTATGACTTACTGAATCCCATTCATCAGGCTCATGAATACCGTGGGTGTGTGAGCCAGCCCAAACAAGCTTGAATGTGATTTTCCTATTGACTCTAATGTATTTTAAATGCAATCCTTGGTAACGTCTAATTCCACTTATATACCCGGCTGATAGCATTAGAAGTGTAGTCAGTATCTTACAACTGATTAAACAGGTTAACAATTCTGGAAAGGGGTTATCACTTCTTCTAGGTAACTTTATTCAACTCCTGATAGTTTGTCCATATTAAGAGCATTCCATTCCACTTCCCACAAGTGTATTAGGGTTCTTCAAGGAGACACACTAGGTCTTATGAACCGTTTATCTAACAGCTGTCGGATCTCCCTTCATTCTATGAGCTTCTTAACATACTTCGAATTTCGTACCACCATACATCGCTGCTTCTCTCCGATTCACTTTCCTTTAGGGCAACTCCAGCTGTCATCTTATCTACAGAATCGTCGTATATGCTTCCACTAATTCCCTTATAGTGCTTCCCAATCGAGGTCAACCTTCTAGATGACTTCTTTCTCCTGCTCCCCTTTCTCCAAGGTAACCGTACCCTGTAGGGGTCCATTCGTGCAACAGGTAATCCTCATCTAATACCTAGTTACTTATACGCGTATCAATTGTTCCACTGAAATATGATAGTAAGCCTTCTGGCTCGGATTTCAACGTACGGAGTTTACTAGGGTATGCTATTGGCGAATTGCTCTATAAAGATTTAGAAATTTAGAGGGGAAAATATTTAATGCTTACGAGTGGTGATTGCTGTGCTGGTCTTTCTCGCCTACTATCTTCTGCATGTTCATTACTACGTCGTAGTTGGACCTCAAGTGATTTAACACATGAGATTTCTTGTAGCTGATCTTCTATGCTTCTTAATACATCTTTGGAGCAACACATTTCTCTCAGCTCCAACTGACAGTGTTCCCGCATGAATTATTTGTTATCACCGGCATCTTGACTTGAGAGGGTTCTAAAACTTCGTTAAGGTGCTTATTAGTAGAGAGGGAACTATCTACCACTCTATTACCCTCTTATATAACATCAGGATTGTAATCTAACTTTGTGATCTTTGCTCTTGCTTCACGAATTCATCACCCAAATAGTAGAACTCTCGAGGTAGAGATGACTCACGGATTCATCACCATTCATTAGTCCAAGAGTTTAATAAAGAATAAGTCCAGAACAAAATATGTGAAAACAGGGAATTCACCAACATTGTAGACTCAGATTTTTGTTTCGAAAGCTCGAGATCAAATTTTCTCGGCGAATAACTTTGGCACTCGAGCTATTTATCTTTACGGAAATCGGGCTATAGGATGAGGTTTCATTTCCTACTTATTCAGGCACTCGAAAGGTTACCAAGAACACGGCCAGTTAAAAGCATGGTCAAAATAGTTCAACTTATGTTACAATCAAAGTTTGTCACCGGGTGACCCAACGGTTGAGGATGATGAAGGATTTCACAAGCATAGTACTATGGAAAACGATGGTTAATTACTATCGAAGCTGTTATTAAGAATAGTGCTTGGGTTAAGGGGTTCTATTACCATGAATAGGCGTAGAGAAGTTATATTCATTAAGGACTTTGAGAAAAAGATCAGAGGTATTCTAGACTCTAGAATGTCCTATGAAGTGTGAGCTGCTAGGAAAGAAGGAAGTGACAAGTCCTCTATGCCATTGATCACAATAGGTGCTTCTCGTAATCTGTTACTCCGGTATATTCTCGGTTGCAACCATTATGTTAGAGGGTCCCTTACTACGTTGAGGAAGTTTGTCGAGTCCTATGCTAGGTAGGAAGAAATTTTCAGACATCGTGAAAAATAGCGCGGCTAAAGTACACAGACAACTTAGGGTGAAGTGCCATACTTTCAGCGCCAAACTGGATGGGTTTGAAACAACATTTGATGATCTCCTGGGTTGGATAGTTGTATCATTACACTTCCAATAGGAGGGCAGAACAAAGAAAGAGAGAGAAAGAAAAGGGATAATTACTACAATATCGTCCTTGGTAGCTCTTCAAGAGTTAAATGTTTTCTCTCAGCATGAAAGTTTTAAATTTATAATTTTTGAGTATATATTAGATATTGGTGTTTAATCTGGTATGTACTAGTTCCTTGAGTGTTATACATTGACATTAGTTTACATGACAGGGCCCACCAGAATTCAAGGGTACCTGTAAATTCACCATTACGTGTGCACCCGTAATCGTCAATTTACCTTACACTATCATTCTAGTTGTTCCCATCATAAGTTTCAAGTTTTGTGTAATTAGGTCCTGGAGTTAAATTTTCATTTGGTCATCATCTGCAATTAAGCACATTTAGATTCTAGTTACGCTAACATTCTTGCTAACCCAACCATTTTCAAAGTACAGTTCAACAAACCAGGTAACGAGCAATCAGGTACAAGCTATAATAGGGAGCAGATCAAATAAAAAGGCATCATGGTTGCTATCCTATCACTGTATTCCAACAAGTATCATCATATGAATGAAGCATATAAGCAAGTATCACGAAAGAAGTTGTCTCATGTAACAACACAAGTCGTATCAAGTATTAAATAATAGCTGTTGTTTCATATAGTGTCAAAAGTCAGTTGTGCAATCAGATAAGTATCTCCCAAGAATTTAAGTCTTAATATACCTGCACATCTTTGATTCATAATATACCTAGTCCCAGTGCTCAGGGGTCCTAGTAGTCAACTCCAGAAGATTCCAAATATTCTTAGTTTTACTCGGGTGCACCTATCATAGGTAGTACTCTAATGCAACAAGGTTTCTTATAGGGTAGGGAATTCTTAATAGTATCTATCCCATGAGGTATACAGATTAAAGACGAGTGTCCTAAATGGAATCTATTCTGTTGTAAACTTTAGATCACTATTCATGGAAACAACCTACCAGGCTGGTCCTATTTATGGTTGTAGTTTAGGTGTCTCGAAGTAAACCCACTTTCCTATAACTTTGGCTTAACTAACTCGGAAAAGTTTTCTTACAATGGTGGTCCTATAGGGTTCATATGGTTGTAGTTTAGGTGTCTCGAAGTAAATCCACTTTCCTATAACTTTGGCTTAACTAAACTCGAAAAGTTTTCTTACAATGGTGGTCCTATAGGGTTCATATGGTTGTAGTTTAGGTCTCGCGAAGCAGACCTACTTCTCTACAACCTTTGGCTCTGATACCAATCTGTCACACCCCGGCCCAGAGAGGCGGGACGTAACGGTTGGTAAACAACAACCAAAATGCAGCGGAAACTAAATGGTTTATTACAATTTATCTCACAATATTTACATTAGGATATGGGTTTAGTTTCAGTTTACAAGGTGCCTCAATCTACAATCCATGGGTATCATGACCTATCTCGTTGTAAATATTTCTTGAGGCTTCAGTAACTAAGGCTTCTAGGCTCGACCTTTTTCCTTCAACACCTACCCTCACTTCTTGCTTTGGATTTGGATATCTTCTATAGCTTGGCTAATCTATCTAGCTGTACCTGAAAGGCATGCTCAAAAGATTTTGTGTCAACATAAAGTTGGTGAGTTCAAGTGCTTAAAGATTAAAAACAAAAAGAATTTAACAAATCCTCATTTGATAAAAATGAATGAATCATAGTTTCAACATCGTGGGAGAAAAATCATAATCAACCCTGCACTCAGTCCTGGTTGGCCTCTTCTAAAGTTGTGTTTAACCGGATATTCCCGAAGGAAGAACTGAGCCCCAAACCAGTGAACCCTACCTGCCCGGATGGTTCACCATAGTTTCTTAACAAAACCTGTTACATGCCACAAACGACCCCTTAGGATCTCAGTGGGGTACCCTTCCTGGAACGGAAGCCACTGTGTGTGGGGGATTCCCCAAATAGATCTATTCATATAAAACAAGCGGTTCACGAAAGAATTAATGATCATGACATAAGTATCAGCAGGTATTCCATAAATCCCACATACAATCATCAAGTAAAGCACAATTATAGTTCAAAAATAACAGAGTATGCTTCACCCCAAAATAGTAGTAAAAAGGGGATCACTAGAACTCATCTGGTATCCTTATATGAATTCTGAGCTCAGTAAAGAAAAGTGAAGGTCATCAACAAAGCAATCCTAATTAGAACATATGAGATTCAGGTTTAGAATTAGCACGATGTCATTACATGCGTGCGGTTGAGCTCTTTAGTTAACTTAAAGTTAACGATTAGTATCATTGATGTACATTAGCTCTTGTGAAATTATCATTTGTTATGTACTAATTCGCGCTTATTAGGTTAATAAGTGCCTTTATTCGAATAATGATTCTTTGTACAAAGATTGTAACAATAATCGGTTGATAATAAGGATTTCCAATCTTTATAGATAATTATTATTGATGATATTAGAAATCTTTAATGTTCCATATTGTTAGATGTTCTAATAATATTTATATCGTTTATGCAGATTCTTTAAGTGTGTGATACTTGCATAGGTATGCATGTAGTCAAACCTCTAACTGTTTGGTAGTAATAGCAATCTAAAATGCATCAAATATTGTGAATTGAACTCTCTTATGTCGTGATATTATGTTATTTTCACGCGCATAGCATGTATGTACTTTTTAAGATTGCCTCACTTAGGCCATTAAAATGCTTAGTTTATTTATGCATTACTTAGATGGTTCACAGATAGATATGTTTAAATTCTTCTTAACGCGTTTAGTGCGAACCAAAAATATATATTTTAAACAATAAGTGTAAGTACACCTTCAAATTTTATCCATATTCCATAATTATATAGATATTTTCTACCAATAATGTAGTTAATACATGTTAGAATAATTTGAATATCAATAATAGTTATCATTATATCGAATAAAAAGGGTGATACAATTTATATTTATTCCAATAATACAAGATTATTGATTATTAATAATAATAAGACGATGGATTAGTATAGAATTATAGTCTTAAATAATTATGAGTGAGCATCGGTTAACCTAAATTATCCATTGTATATATATATTGTTAGGACCTGGTATTTAAACGAAATACCTAGTGATTAGCGGGTTAAACCAACTCAAATAGTGCGGAATCCTATTTGATTGGCGATCCAATTAGTGAGAACACACGAAGAATCAATCAAGAATTAAATCTAACGTTAGAAATCGATTAGGAATCGATCTAATGTGTTCTGTGAACTTGGAGAACTATTTGGGAGGTCTCTGGACGGCTAGGGTACGTCTGGAATCGTAATGGTATTAATGCTTACGTTTTTCCACGAATTGGGTCTATTTATAGGTTAGTATTGTTCAATCGTGCGACTGGGCCATAAGTATGGTTCAGTCGTGCGATTGAACCATGCGGTTGATTCATCCGCACGACTGAGTCTTCAGTCGTGCGACTGAGCCAATCTTATGTGTCAATCATACGACTGATCCAGTCTCCTGGTTCAGTCATGCGATTGAGTCAATCGTATGAAGTTATTCATGCGTGTGGTTCACTCGCATGGGCCATTCGCATGAGAACTTCATTAAGTTAAGTTTGAATGTTTTAATTAATATAACATTATGTGTAACCATTCAAACAATCATAAACCCAATCAATCAATCAATCACGACTCATTAATGAAATATTAAACATTACAAATAACAAACAATCCTTGTCATTTCATTAATCAATACAAATTACATCATAGTCAGACAGACAAGATCTATTACGTTACAAATCATGATCTAGGGACATACATGCATCAACAAACTCCCCCTGGACCTAGATCTATCTAATCTCTTGTCTTCTGCATAACCTCCTTATACTTCTTGTACTTCTCCTCTTTGGTGACTCCCGCGTGAATCTCAAACGCGAAGCAGAGTCGTATAACATTTTGGAACTGGAGGGCTTGTACAATGTCTTGCGTGTCATAAAACAGTGGCCACTTGTATAATGTATAGACATCATTAGCAGACAAGTTAGTTAGCCATATCGGGTCGAATACCCTGATTGTATCCATTTGTCCCTCTTTATTTAGGACTATGACCGCTTCAGCTGTTCTCCAATCATAGTACCACCATTTGAAGTGTGGAGTAAAGTCCTGTGGCATTTCCCTGAGTGGGATTCTCGACATTGTGAGCGGAGGACTCAACTTCAACACTATCTTGGGCTTGCCAGTAATGGCATCAACCTCAGACCTTCTTATGTACCTAGCAGGCTGTTGGGGTCTGAAGTTAACCCATCTGGTGTGGTACTCCTTCTTAAGGGCAGCCTCGAACCAGCCTGACATCTTCCTGGGTCAGCATACAAAAGCTTTAGCTTAGCCAGCTGGTTGAGCTCAAAACCTGGTAGAGTCTTCAGATCATGTGGAAATCTGAAGTACTCTATGCCCTGTTCCCTCTTAACTGCATACGCGTTAAGATCTCAAAATAAGCCCATGCTATAATCCTGCCTGACACCTTGTGGTGTTTCTTGACTCTGTAGAGCTTGGTGTAGGCATCTTTCTTTGGTGCAGCACGTTGGGCTCTCACTTCTTCAAAACCTGCAGCCCACTCAGCCTTTCTAATGTCAACATCATCATTTGAGGCTTGGGCTTTTCCTTCTGCCTTATCAGTTTCCTGCTCCATCTTGTTCAGTACCTCAAAAGTATCACTGACGAGGGACTCACCCAGATTGGGGACCACATTACCCTCGTTGTCAGCATACTGAGGGTACTCTTCTGCAGTGATATCTTCGACCTCGACCTCATCAACATCATTGAGTTCTTCATCACTAGTCGAATCAACTGTTGGAGCATTTTTGACTATTTCATCCGGATTGAGCCTGAACATCTCTGCGAGTTGCTTGTTAGATAGGTCATGAATTATTTCCCCTTCTTCAGGGGTATAACTCACAGACCTTCTTACAATCCCTTGCAGATCAAGAATCATGGTTAGTTGAGTCTTGACCTGTTGAAGGGGAGCAATTCAAACTCATCTCTTTGATAATTTGGATCTGTTTGATTCAAACATTCAACACATAAATCATTAGTAAGTAATCAAACAAATTATATTAACTTAATATATCCATTCAAAACATTGTTTTCAGTACATGATTCAAACACAAAAATTAAATAAATACATAAAACATCTAGTCTGTACTTTTGTCTTGAATCATGGTCTCATCACTCGGAGGAGCAGAGGTGGTAGCTGACTGGTCCTGTCGATTCTTCGATCTTCGTTCTTGACTTGAAGCAGAGGCCGATGCAGCCGCATCCCCTCCTTCTGCTTCGTCATCATCATCCTTTCCCTCTGTCCTTTCTTCATCTGTTTCCTCCTCCTCATCTCATCATCCTCCTCATCCTCATCATCATCTTCATCTTCATCATCATCATCATCACCATCTCCATCATCTCCATCCCCTTCCTTTATCTTTAAGGGCTCATCCTTTGATCCCTTTAACCGCAGCATGATGGTCTTGTTGGTAGTCTCCAACTCCTCTATACGTTTGGCTGATTGGGCATGCTGCTCCTGGAGTTGGGACATCTCCACTCTCTGTGCATCCATCAGCTGGGTCTGCTGCTCTATAACCCTAGCCTGCTCTGCCATCTGTTGAGACTGGGCAGCAGTCAGGTCGGTCAGCTGGCGTATCTGTGCAGCTTTCTCCTCGTCAGCAGCTAGTAAGCGCATCACCATACGGTTCAGCGCCGACAGCTGTTCCTCTACCCCTGATTGGCGGTAGAGGTGATCCATACATGTGTGAGGACTGAGCTGACGGTCCTGCATGATGTGTGTGTGGTGGTGGTGTGGCTGTGGTGAATATGGGTCGGTAAAATGGTGAAGATGATGTGGGTGTAAATGGTATGGTGGTGGATGGGAAATGTACAGTGGTGGTAGGTAAGGTGGTAGCTGTGGTAGCAGTGGTGGATGTGGTGGCAGTGGTGGTGGATGGTATATCAGTGGAGGTGGTAGTGGTGGCTGTGGTGGTGGAAGTAGAGGCTACAGTAGTAACGAAGGTCAGTCGACGCTTCTTCTTCTTCAGTCCATGGGGCTGAGCCATCCTCTTCCTCCTAGTCCCTGTGGAAGTGGATGCTCCCCCTGCAGCTCTGCCTGCTGAACCCGGAGCATAGCTCGGGTCAGTGTCTGTCTCTCTGGAGTCTCGAGGGTGTTCACCAACCACCCTTAGCCCGTGTTCTGTGGGAACAACCTTGCTTCCCACAGTTCTCGTGAGGGGCTCCTCATCAGACTCCTCCTCCTCCTCAGCACCAACAACGAACTCCTGATGAAAACCGGCCGTCTCAGCAACATCTCCGGCAGGGGCAGACCCCGGGGGAATAACAACTCATGAGTGCCTCTCGGTGGAGCAGGCATATCGTCCCCGGCATCTCCACTATCATCATCATCTGAATCAATCTCTGGGGGGAGCAGCCTCTCATCATCAGAGTCATTGTCCTCATGACGCCATTTGCGTCTGCCTGGCGCTACATACCTCTCGTTGGCCAGGTGGCCAATCAGTCTCTTAACTTGGGGCTTCACCTGCTTCCCCCTATAAACCCTCATCCAACCCAGAGTCGTATCATCCATGATCTCTAGAGCCACTGCATCATGACTCTCTTTGGGCAGATGTGGCAGCTTCTCGTTGAAGATGAGCTGTAAGAACCTGGGGTACATACAGAACCCCTCCTTGCCCTTGGCCTCCAAGTTCTCCACCAGTAGGAGAATATCATGCTAGAAAAGCTGAAGGGGTGGTTCAGCACCAGTGCCACGTAGGCATTTTGGATCTGGTCTGAGAGGTCGTCGAACCCACCCCTCCTCGATGCAACACACTTGAGGATCACGTGTGCTAAGTACTTGTACTGGGGGCTCAGGTTGCTCTTGTTGAGCACACCTGAGTTGATGTCCCCAGCGTACTTTATCCTCAGAAAGCATCCTCTCATTGTCAGTGGATGTAATCTGGTAGGATGATCAGTATCGTCCCCAAACTATAGGACCCTCTGGATGTCGGCAGCAGTGATCTCAATATCATGACCCAGTATAGAGCTCCTAATGCTGAGGGCTCACGGGAGCGGTCCATAGAGGCATTCTCCCAGAATGCCTGATGCAGTGATCTGTATGGCGTGCAAGGAGTGGAGATAGCCTTATGAATCCTGGACCATCTAAGAAAGGCTATAATGTCGGTAAACTCGGCCCCGTTCCTGGTAGTGTGATCCAAATGAGCACAGATGTTGTGCTTTGGATTTATGGACCATCTCTCAGCCATTTCCTGAAACACACATGACATAGAACCATTAGTACATAAGATGTGAAAATTCTGTTCTAAGTGTAATGTTGAAACTCATTCTGATTCATTCGTGCGAATGAATCATGCGACTGAAGTCAGTCGTCTGTTCTTTCATGCGACTGAGCTCATTCTGGTCAATGTGACATGCGATTGGGTTCAGTCTGCTGACTGAGTCTGCGAATGGTTCAGTCGGCCGACTGAGCTCAATCGCATGGTTCATTCGGGCGATTTGCCCAATCGCAAGTTTCAATCGTGCGATTGGAGTTCATCCGGGCGACCTGTCGCCTGTCCTGTAGTTCAGTCGCCAATCGTTCGAATCTCTTCACAAAACAAGTGTTTTAACACAGATAACCGGTTCAATAGACTCGCATTCTTGTTACTAATAACCTATAGACTTAATTTTAACGTTTTGCTTAGTTTTGGTAGGTTATTAGGTCTTTCAAGTCTCGGTCTTGTTTCACAGCACAGTCGAGCAGCCACATTAGGGTTTGAATCTTTCATGTTTTGGAAAGATGAATCTTCAAACTACCTGGATAATCAATAGCAAGAGTCAGTGAATGAAGATCACGACGAAAACAAGGTCTGATGAAACTTTGGCAGCGTAACGGTAGGGTATGCGATTTGAGAGCGATTGGGGTGTGGTGAATAAATGCGATCGACTGTGCCCTTTAAATACTGAAGCTGAGTTCAGTCGGCCGACTGGCCTCAGTCACCCAGTTCATTCGGGCGACTAAGGCTCAATCGTGCGATTGGCCCAGTCAGTCGCATGCTGTTGACCGACAGAGTTTCAGTCGGTCGACTCCAGTCGTGCCTTTCATTCGCATGTTCAGTTGACCGAATGAGTCTCAGTCGGTCGACTGACTCATTCGCCCCCTTCCAATCGGTCGAATGGGCCATTCTGATAAGCCATTCGTGTGAATGACTCATTCTTATGTCCATTCGTGCGAGTGAAAGCCATTCGCATGGTTGGTCCATTAGCATGGTCCAATCGTGCGAAGGGATCACACTTAGTTAATTTTCTGCCATTTTTACCAATTTACATTTAAGAACCTTTTAACTCTTGAAATTAACGTTATGAGCTTTTGATCATCTCAGACATGATCATTTTATTGAAAACATTTTGATCACCTCAGACGTGATCCTTTTAACCAATTTAGTCACCTCAGACGTGACCCTTTTAAACACTTTGTCACCTCAGACGTGACTGTTTAAACTTTCAAAGCACATGTGGTCATCTCAGACATGACCCTTTTAGTGAGTTGATTCCTTTGATTTTCCTGATGTAGTCCGACAAACTAATAAATTAAAATTAAAACTACTAACTAACTTAGAAAATTTAAACTAAATACACAAACAACTTGTTTTTGGCTTTTTGTGAGAGATAAATCCTAAGATAGACATCTACGGGATTTGGTTCTGGAATAGACAGCTTCAACTTGGATTGACCACACCTGGACCAATTCAATTTTGGAATCATACAGGCAAGTCAAATCATTTGGGACTTGTTATCAAAATCTTTTGATGCTCAATTCTTGGTGTTCATCCAGAGTCATTAGCAACTTAAGGAAATCATACTGAAACTCTTAGATTGTCACATTGATTTGAACTTTTGAGAATTGTAGCCACAATGATTGTCAATATGTTTGTCCACTTAAATCCATACACAGATTTTGACACAGACTGGTGACTGATTTAGGTTTATTTATTTCAACTAACATTTGTGGATCCCACACTTATATGGTAATCAACATTCCTCAGGAGCTTTTGAGCGGTCTACGGGTATTATTACAAGAAGAGACTATTCTTAGAGCTTTCAAAGAGAAGCCAGTCCTCAGGTCAGTGCCATCGCACAGCAGAGAGGCGGCAAACAACAATGAATTCTAGAATATCTAGGTTATGCTTATCCTCAGGTCAGTGCCATCGCACAGCAGAGAGGCACACAACCTATCTCCTGTTAGAGCAGCTTATTTTATTTTGCACAAAATGCACCAACAACATAAGTCATTAGCTTTAAAGCATTTGTCTTTCATTTTTTTTCTTGCTTTGCTCTAATTATGGTCATCCGCACACATTCGTGGCGTTTAAATGCTCATTACCCCTTATTGGAATATTGTTGATTGTGTTAACCAGTGATAAGATGGAAGCCCACAGTCAGTTGAACAACTTAGTTTGATCTTGAGATCACCAGTCAGGTCTAATCATCTATTGTGTTGAATCTACCAACATATCATTTGTGGTCTAGCAACCTCTAGGTCTACTTTCTTTGTGTTACCTTAGGAGTTACCAGTTTTTTATCATCTTTCCTTTTGTATATTGCCTAGACTACACAGACTTGTACTTTAAATTTTTGCATCTTTTAAAAACTTAAATTTTTAAAATCCCTCTTGATTTGTTCCTGTGTACTATCATTTTCCAAAGGTTTGAATCGGTATCACAGATACGATCTACCTTATATCAGCTATTCACTCCTTCTCCCTCATTTTTTTTAACTTGCTGACATATTCTCCCCCTAAAATACTAAATCATTACTGGTTTAATTATTTTAGGATTTTAATAAACAGCAAAATAACATGAGTTTAAATTTAACATGAAAAATAAACAAATCAAATAAAACTAAAATGAAAACTTTAACTAAACTACATCGGACTACACATTATATCATCAGGAATTACCTCACTTTTCTTTTTAACGCCGTTGACCTCTAGCAAATATTGAAAACGTGGTTTATCAAAGGCTTTAGTATAGAGGTCAGCGCGTTGAAAATCAGTATTAATTTTAACCACATCAATTAAGTTCTTTTCAAACAATCTCTTATGAAATGGTATTTAATACCGATGTGTTTGGTCTTAGGATGTTGAACCGGATTTTTAGTTACTGCAATTGCAGCAGAGTTATCAACAAAAATAGGAGTAGACGAGAATTTTAAACCGTAATCCCGCATTTGCTGTTGAATCCAGATGATTTGTGAACAGCAACTTGCAGCAGCAACATATTCGGCTTCACAGGTTGACAATGCAACCGATGTCTGCTTCTTACACTGCCAGGTAACTAATCTTCTCCCAAAGAATTGACAACCTGCTGATGTAGACTTGTAGTTCATCTTGCAGCCCCCGTAATCCGAGTCACTATACGCGGTAAGCTCAAAGTCATCATCATGAGGATACCACAATCCAAGTGTGGGTGTACCCTTCAGATAACGAAAAATCCTCTTGACCCCGATCAGATGGTTGACTTAGGTTTAGCCTGATATCTAGAACATAAACATGTAGCATACATAATCAGGTCTTGAGGCAGTGAGATACATAAGGGATCCAATCATTCCTCGGTACATCGTGGCATCTACAAGATCTCCATTCTCATCAGGTGCTATATCGTGATTTGTAGCAAGTGGAGTCCCAGCAGCAGAAGCATTCTCCATGTCAAAGCGACTGAGAATGTCTCCTACATACTTGGTCTGATGTAGAAAGATCCCATTTGGTGTCTGATCCACCTGTAACCTGAGAAAGAACTTCATCTCCCCCATAGCACTCATCTCAACTCTTTCTTCATCACATGCTTCAAACTGCTAACTCTTTGCATATTCTTCGTTCTTTGAACCGAAGATTATGTCATCAACATAGATCTGTACAAGCAGTAGGTCGCCATCCTTTTCTTTAATAAACAGTGTGCAGTCAATGACTCCCCTGCGAAAGCCGTGTTTCACAAGATGAGTCGAGAGTTTTCTCATACCAAGCTCGAGGAGCTTGATGAAGCCCGTATAAAGCCTTGTCGAGCTTGTAAACTCTATCCCGATGATAAGGATCTTCAAATCCCTCGGGTTGACTTACATAGACTGTTTCCCTGATTTCCCCATGAAGGAATGCACTCTTCACATCTAATTGGTAGACTTTAATCTTCATGTACGATGCATAGGCAAGGAAGATACGAATGGCTTCCATCCTCGCCACGGGTGCAAACACCTCATTGTAGTCAATCCCCTCGACTTGGCGAAAACCCTGAACCACCAATCGAGCTTTGTTCCTGATAATGACCCCTTGGTCATCCTTCTTGCATTTTAGTACCCATTTGGTGCCAATGACTTTAGCACCTTTAGGTCTATCAACCAGAGTCCATACACCTAACTTCTTGAACTGCAGAAGTTCTTCTTGCATGGCACTCACCCACGCCTCATCATTTAGTGCCTCACTGACATATTTTGGCTCAACCTGCGAGACAAAACATCGATAAGCACCATCATGAATGTAACCCTTCTCCATAACCGAGGCGTAATCAGCTGAGTATAGCTGATTTCGGGTTTGTACTCCTGATCTGACATCCCCAATAACATTGTCAAGGGGATGATAGACGTTTAGTTCGTGATCCTGGAGTAGTAGGAACAGCCACCTCAGAACCTAGATTATGAACATGTGGTTCTGCATCTGAGGTAGTTGGAGTTTGAGGTTCCGAAGTCGAAGGTGCATCACTTGTAGATGCTTGTGGACTTTCAGGAACTGGAACCTGTTCCTCCTGACTGTTCTGGTCATCTGCTTCAGCTTCATCTTCAGAGGAGGAGTCACTGTCATCGACTACTCCCCCTGACTGAGTAGATGATTCTCCCTGTGTGCTAGATGGTGTATTCAGGATATCATACATCATCCTAGTAGCTAACTCATCATCCGAGGGAGAGAGAGGGATGTTGAAGGACTTGAAGAATCCATCATAATCGAAGAAGTAGGCGGGTCCTTTGCCTGTAGGTGGTGTGGTATATCTCTGAACGTCAACATTACACCACACTTCTACAAGACCCGTTGAGTTGTTGTAAACTCGCTTGTTCGGTATGTTGTATCCTAGAAAGATTCCTTCATCCGCCTTTTCGCTGAATTTGCCTTCTTGTGTCTTCTTCAGAAGTGTGCACGGCGCGCCAAAAGGTTCAGATACTCCAAATTCGGTTTTGTCTTTGTAGTAGCTCGTAACATGTCTTTCCGTGGCGCTTGACTATTAGGACTCGATTCAGTGTATAACATGCATTCGCCACTGCCTCATTCCAGAATTGGATAGGCAGTTTCGAGTCCGCCAGCATAGTCCGTGCTGTCTCTATCAAGCTTCTGTTCTTCCTCTCAGCAACACCATTCATCTGAGGCGTGTAGGCAGAAGTGAATTGATGCACAATTCCCTTTTCCTTGCAGTATGCCTCCATCCATTGGTTCTTGAATTCTGTCCCGTTGTCTGAGCGTACTTGTCTAACCTTTAGCTTGTAGAGAGATTCCAGTGTGGTTACTAACTCCTTGAATGACTCAAATGTTTCTGATTTGGATTTCAGAAACATTACCCAAGTGAACCTTGAGTAGTCATCAGTGACCACAAAACAGTACAAGTCGCCTGCAATGCTCTTTGTACTGACTGGACCAAACAGATCCATGTGAAGAAGTTCAAGAGGAAGTTCTATTGAATGAACTTTCTTTTCCTTATGAGACTTCTTCGTCTGTTTGCCTTTCTTGCAAGCTACACAAAAGTCAGGAAGTTGGAAGTTCTTGACATTAACTCCTCTCACCAAATCCTTCTGAATCAAATGATTCATCTTCCTTTGACTAATGTGTCCCATTCTCCTATGCCAGGAGATGGAATCCTTCTCAGTAGCTTTAGATAGAAAGCACTGAACCTCATGATCCGTTGTAGCAGCTGTTGACAGATCCAAGACATAAAGGTCTTTATATCTTGAAGCAGTCATCAGAACTTGGTCCTCTGGGATCACGTAGTCTTTCTTCAGCACGTAACACTTCTTGTTGTCGAAGATGACCTTAAATCCTTTATCACAGATTTGGGAAACAGAAAGTAAGTTATTCTGAAGTTGTTGAACGTAGTTCACCTTATCAAACTTAACTTTCTGATTTCCCACTTCTCCCTGAGCTGTGATATAGCCTCCCTTGTTTCCAGCAAAGGAAACATGCCCTCCTTTATTTGCTTGACGTTTGATAAAAAGGCTCTATTTCCTGTCATGTGCCTGGATGCTCCGCTGTCTACAATCCACGTGTTAGTCTCAGCACTGTATCGAACACCCTGCACATACAAAGTAAATGAATTAGTTTAGGTTAGGAACCCAAGCCTTTACTGGCTTGGGTTTCCCAGAGGCATCACACATCATAAACTCCACCCATTGACCCTTAGAGGGTGAGGGTAGCTCAGGTTCCTTCTTGTCATCAGTATCAGACACGCAGGATGACTTCTCTTTCCATAAGCCAGATTTGTGCAAGGCCTGTTTATGATAAACAGTCGTCTGGCTTACAGGTTGGACTTTAGGTTCACTAGCTCTTCTAGGTGGAGTCAGAGAACTCCTCTTAGAAGACCTAGGCTTAGAGTCCTGAAGATCAATCTTCTTCCTAGGTGTCTGATAGAAAGGACAATAGGAAGCAATGTGTCCACATTCTCCACAGTTGTAGCATGACCGGCTATCAACTTTATGAGTAGACTTTCTTTGTGGAGAAGTGCGTGACACTCTAGTAACATCAATCACTTTAGGTTTTGACTCTTGTGCGTTTGATGTTTTCTCTGGTTTAACAAAATTAACTGTTTTAACCTGTTTAACATCTTTCTCTTTTTGGTTAACTGGTTTTTGACTTGAAGCATGTGAAAAATTAACATTTGAAGTCCTTTTAGGTTCTGATTTGACTCTGTTTGACCCTGACTTTAAGTTAACTTTTTCAAATTCATTTTCCAGATTAACACAAGGCAATTTACCCTTTGCCTTTGAAGTGGCCTCCTTTTGTTTGTGTCCAGATTCAGTAGATGAACATGAGGTATCTGGATCACTAACAAGAGGAGTAGACACCGTGATCCTTGATGGGGTTATTATTTACTGGTCTAGTCTTAGTGTTCATCAAGGTCTCAGGTGGTGGTGGAACCACTTTGTAACCTAATCCCTCCCCGTTATTCCTTTCTCTCACTAAGTGTTGAACTATGTGTGAAGAACTAGTCCAACTATGCAGTTTCTGTTTTAATGAATTACTTCTACTTCTAGAACTGCCTTTTGCTTCTTAGTGTCTTCTAGGGAGTTTAGATAGTACCTAATGTCATTTGCTTGGTTAAAGGCAACTACTTCGGTTTCCCTAAGCTTTTAGTCAATAGGTCTATCTTTTCTTTATAACTATGCTCATTTTGTTTTAGTACTCTATTAGCCTCAGTGCACAGTTGTAAATCTTTTACTAAGTTATCATTATGATCTAATAACCTAGCAAATTTTTCATCTATGCTATTCCTAAAAGTATCACAATCAGAACAAGCATGATTATTAAACATTTGGTCAGTAGTACTTACCTGAGTTGGTTCAGAAGAGCTAGCCATCAACGCACATCAGATGTCTCTGGTTCTGGTGATTCTGTCTTTTCTGTCTCTGACGTGGAAGTCTCCTCCTTTGGCTTGTAACTGACCTCGGCTGCAGTTGCTTATTCACATGACATCGCTATCTCAACTGCTAGATCACCTTCACTCGCAGAATCATCATCAATATCTTCTACACTTGCAATGTTTGATTCCCCTGGTGAGACAAACCTAAAGCTCCAATCCTGTCCTTCATCATCATGAGCAGTCAAGGCTTTTGGATCCTTGTTTGATGAAGTAGAACTGGAAGCTTGCTTGTCTTGGCGAGTAAAGGACGAGAACGGGTTCCCATTACCCGTCTTCTTTGGCTTGACACATTCTCTTTTGAAGTGCCCCTTCTCTCCACAGTTGAAGCAGGTCACTTTGCTCTTGTCAAAGCCAAATGTGGTATCCTTAGTAGCTACCAAGTTCTGTCCGTCTTTTTAACAAACTTCTTCGCCCTTCGGACAGCACTAGCTAAGGCCCACATTATATCCATCCTCTCAAGCTCCATTTCGTCCACCTGCTCGTAGTCCTCATCTGCCAGATGGCAGTTTCCAATCTTCCCGGCAACAAGTCCATCATATGAATGAACCACTGCAGCTAAAAGATCCATATGCTCTCGAGCTACTTCCACAGTCACATTACCGAGGTTCTCGGTCTTCAGTTTGGTAGCACTTGCTTCTGATCCAATATAGTGGGTACAAGACGACCCTGACGTGTCTGATCCAGAAGGAGAAGCATGTGAAGGACCTGACGAGCTAGACACAAAAGCAGTCTGGAGAGGTGCTCCAGATGTCTTAGCTTGAGGCGTGGCGTTGTACAAAGCTGGATTTTGTGTGTACGAAGACTTCTGAGCTCTGTACTTCATCCTAAGTGCTTCTTCTCGCAACTTAAGAATGAAGTCATTAATATCCAGCTTTGCAAGCATTCCATTCTGTCTCAGGTTAGACACGAATGAAGCCCACTTATCAGGCAATCCGTCTGCGAAGTTACTCACTTTCTCTTCCATGGTCGTTTCCACTCCATGTGTATGCAGTTCGCTCATCAAGTGGTAGAATCTATCTATGACATCGTCTAAACTCTCGTTACCAATCGATGAGAAGTTATCGAATTCCTTCTTTAACTCCTTTGCCTTGATTGCCTTCAACGAAGCATTCCCATCATACTCTTCTCTAGCTCATCCCACAGTTTCTTGACTGCTTATTCTCTGAATACGGGTGGAATATGTCTTTGGGGATAGACTGAGTGATCAATGCATAAACCCTTTTCTCTGCATTGTACTTGACTTTCTGTGCGTCCGTCATCCCACCTAACGTTAGCTTAACTCCATCAGCTCCCACCGGCGTACTATACCCAATCTCAATGGCTTCCCACAGATTAGGATCTACTCCATTGAGGTAGATCTCAAAACGTTGTTTCCAGTGGGGAAACTCATCTAAAGTCAAGAGCTTTGGTGGTTTATTGTGATTACCCACCTCACTCTCAAGCAGCAGCAGAGTTCTGTATCCTCGAGTCCTTCCCAGCAGTAAAGGCTGACATCTGATCTTCCATGGCGAATAACTTAAGTCTAATCAAACAAACTTTCACTGATGCGACTGAAGGATGCGAATGGTCTAATCGTGCGTATGAACTCTGCGACTGGTTCAATCGTGCGGCTGAACTGGGCGATTGGTTCAGTCGTGCGAATGAATCTGGTGCGTATGAGCTATGCAAACGAACGGTTCAGTCGGCCGAATGAAGGTGCGACTAGGTCCAATCGTGCGAATGAGCAATGCGAATGGAGTCCAGTCGTGCGAATGGGTCACTCGTGCGACTGAAGCTGCTGTTTTGCGAAATTTTCTAGGTTTGACGGGTTTCAGCCGTAAAAATTCGAAATTTCACAAGTCCTAATCGCCTAAGTCCGTAGAAACCAAACTTCGATGAGCAGGGAACGTCCAAGATCACTTTTGACACCAAAGATTGCGTTTTTAGTGCAAAAACACAAACTTTTATGCAATCTTGATTGAATCAACACGTAATCAAGAGCCAAAGCTCTGATACCACTTGTTAGGACCTGGTATTTGAACGAAATACCTAGTGATTAGCGTGTTAAACCAACTCAAATAGTGCGGAATCCTATTTGATTGGCGATCCAATCAGTGAGAACACACGAAGAATCAATCAAGAATTGAATCTAACGTTAGAAGTCGATTAGGAATCGATCTAATGTGTTCTGTGAACTTGGAGAACGATTTGGGAGGTCTCTGGACGGCTAGGGTACGTCTGGAATCGTAATGGTATGAATGCTTACGTTTTTCCACAAATTGGGTCTATTTATAGGTTAGTATTGTTCAATCGTGCGACTGGGCCATAAGTATGGTTCAGTCGTGCGATTGAACCATGCGGTTGATTCATCCGCACGACTGAGTGTTCAGTCGTGCGACTGAGCCAATCTTATGTGTCAATCATACGACTGATCCAGTCTCCTGGTTCAGTCGTGCGATTGAGTCAATCGTATGAAGTTATTCATGCGTGTGGTCCATTCGCATGGGCCATTCGCATGAGAACTTCATTAAGTTAAGTTTGAATGTTTTTTAATATAACATTATGTGTAACCATTCAAACAATCATAACCCAATCAATTCAATCACGACTCATTAATGAAATATTAAACATTACAAATAACAACAATCCATGTCATTTCATTAATCAATACAATTACATCATAATCAGACAGACAAGATCTATTACATTACAAATCATGATCTAGGGACATACATGCATCAACATTATATATCTATATAAACAAGGTCATGTACAATTGCATTTATATATATATTAATCATCATACCGTCTTGTAAGGATTTTATAGTCCGGGATTAGATAACTTCATATATATATTTCTAATATCTTTGTTCATATGAAGACTTTTCCAATGTGGTTTTCAATGCGATGCTCACGTTATTTAAATTTTTACATCCATTCATGATGATTTTATAGCTAGTTAACATTTTTTACTTATTTGTAGCTCAATGAACACACCGTTCTATAAATAATCATATATATTTACTGTAAGAATATTTAACCACGGTTATACCTAACGTTTCATATCGCATCCATAACTCGCTTGTTCCGATCGCAATCGCGTTACGTCCATTGACCAGTGGACCAAAGTTAACCTACCAAACAACACCAAGATTACATACATCACTATATTATTTTGTTATCTCATAACCAAACATAACTTTAACACACATACGTTACCAAACACCTCGACTAATGATTCTTACCACCACTAGTTCCTTACCATCATGCACCATCAACATCCTTACCCTAGGCCGCCACTACCATGGCCGGTAGCCACCGGGTCACCGGAAACCTGCTGGAACGGTGCCGCCCCTCCATATCTCCGACTATTTCATCATAAAAATCAAGCATGCATGATAGATCGACCATCTACAATCTTCTAGCCAACAAAACAATGAATCAAACCTCAAGATTCTTGCCTTAATCACCACCTAAACCCGACAACCATAAATCACAACAGCCAACTATCACAGCTTGCCATCACCACAACCGCCACCTTCGGGAGCCACCGGTCGACCACCGCTGCCCACAACTCAGCCACAGTCGCGACAGCCCCCTTCATCACCAAACCTTGCTGCCGTCATCTTCAAACGCCATAACATCAAACCATAAGAGTTAGACAAACGCCGCTACCACCGTTGGAAAGATCTTGTCGAGACGAAGAAGAGCATGGGTGGCACTCGCGCCACTCGCCGCCAGTCGCCGGCGCTGGTGGCCTGAAAACTCGCCGAACCCTAGCCGCCGCTGCCTTCTTTCTTCCATATCTTCCACACCCGTTGCGAATTAGAAGAAACCCGCCACCACCATTGTGATCAGGAGGTCGAGATTTGGTGGGGTAGGCAAAGACTTGGCCGGAAACCGTCGCGCCGCCGCGTGCCCGCTGCTTGCTCCGGCGAAGTCGGCTGCAGCACTTTGAGAGCATTTTAATGTGTTTTTAGTGTTATCAAATGAGAATGAGGGATTAGATGGCTTATATACCTAGGGTTTTCGAGTGGGCTTGATTAAAAATCGCGTATACGTCCCGAAAACTTCGTTATCGCGTATCGAATGGTCTTTGGATAAAATCTCGTTAGAAAACCTATAATAGATTTATCTAATTACTTCAGCTTGAAATAAAACAATTCGGAATATTTATGGTCAAACTCTCGGTTTTGACCTATTCTCAGGCCGGTCCACGCTTCAGTCGCGTCTCGAACCACATTGCTTCCTTGATAACCGCCTCACTCACTAATTTAGTATATGATAATAAATATATAATAATTAGATAAATATTTTATGACGTCATTGTAGGATTCTGTATGCCCAAGACACTTAGAATATTGATGTGGTTAGTACGTCATGATCCAAGTCGGGTTATACCCAATAACAAGCTTAGCAACACCAAATAATATTTAATTGATGATGTGATCATGCAATAAAATATTACACCAATTTAGAAAATGGGTTTTCTAAACAAGTTGCATATGACATGGAACAATTTATTAGGATATTTTGTTCAATTATTATTTGTAATGTTATTTGTATTAGTTAGATGACATTACAAATTAAAATGGCTACATATGTTATACAATTAATTGGTTAGTTGTATACATTACTAAGAGATACAAGTTATAAGACCATGTAACATTGTAATGTGTCTAAATAAAAGGGGGGAAAACTCATTTCAAAACCCTTTTTGGCCGCCCCTTCTGGGTTCCTATTGGACCACTTCTTGATTAGATACAAACAATTAAGGGGTCTCATACTTGCCTCTTGGACCAGCCATTTGAAACACACACATGCAAAGAACTCTCTCTCTCTCCCCTCTCTAGTTTACGAAACAAGGCAGGAAGAAAGAGTTTTTCAGCAGCTTGTTTTTGGTGTTTAATCCAGCATACAAGGTGTTTTGTAATAGTGCTTGGGGTATACGAAGCTTGAGGATCTCACATTGAGTTCTTGGTCGATTCAAGCATCCAAAACACTCCTCTAAGTCGACTTTTCTGCTGGAGAAAGGGTACATTTCACATTCACAGCCTCATATGGCTGTGATTTTATGTTCATTAGGTGTTTTGTTCATAGCTTGTCCATTCATATATTTAAGATCCTTATGTTTGGGTTTGTTTTTCACCTAAAATGGTCACCTAAGAATATGGAATTTCATCTTTAAAAATCGTTTTTAAACGCATTATATCCGCTGCGTTTTTCAGAATGTTTAAAGGTTAACTTTTATGTTCTATCAAACCCTACAATGGCATCAAGAGCCGGTTATATGGATGGCTTGCTTGATTCATCTTTTGAAATTGGTTTTAAAAGATGATATTAGACATGTTATAGGCTGGTTTTGGGCTGAAATATTATGTCTTATTGAAATCCCCAACTTTCAAGGTTACATCACACATGCTTGTGATTAAACCTTGAAAGATATGTATGTTGATATGTTGATTGTTTGGACAATATTTAAAACCAAAATTTCAGTTTATGTTGGCTGAAATTTGAAGGTTTTAAGTGGGGATTAATGATATATTTTGATGATTTAATCATTGGTTGTTAAAGTGCATAACCTAGCTTGTGGCCTTGTGTTGTTTGGATGATTCAAGTGGTTGTTTTATTCATTCAATTTGGTTGTAATATTTGTGTTTATTCATTTGGGTTGTAATTATTCATTCATTTGGTTATGTAATAATAGATTAGGTTCATTTCTTTACTAGAAAATTGTATTAGGATACAATTTTGTAAAAGGAAGATGTACAAGATCAAGACCCAAAGATGGACACAAAGACACAAGAAACATGGAGCATTTGGATGCGGTTTCTAGTGGGAGGTTCTTGGAACTTTTATGATATGTTTGACCCTTAGAAAGACCATAGACAACACTTGTGATGGCAAACAAGTGTTGTCAACATAAGGGCTATGGTTATGCACATATGATTGTTAATGTTTATGCTTGGTTGATTGTTTGTTGTCTTGATTGTTTGGTTGATATTTGGATATTCAAAGCAAACTAATTAACAAACTTAACAAGCTGAAAATTGATGGTTCTTAAAGGTTAATAAAAGGTTATTAAAATTATTTAATGATCTTAAGGATTAAAATAGGTTTTAATCAAAGAACCATAAGGTACCTTGTATTTGAAAGCATGCAAATACAAGTACATAGAGTTTTCTAAACTTGTACTTTGAAACCTCTAAAACTTTTTTTCCAAACAAGATCAACACCGTCCTTTTACACAACACTTGAGTCACTTGGGAACTCTTAATGGGATAAAGGTCACCTAACCATTTTGGGGGAACTTGTGACTTGAGGTGAGAATGCCTTATTTGTGGGATAAAGGTCACCTAACCACTTGTTTTGGCAAACTCACACGTGGGTGTAAGTAGGGTGTCTTGATTTGCAAATCATGTCAAATGGATCACCTACGATGTGGTTTCCAAATGGTGTTGATGGGATTAACATGCCGACTTTACATATGATGTTTTAAGTCGATCCCATATTTCTAGAAGTTGCAAATGGTTGCAATCGTCAAACGTTGACCACCTTATTAATTTAAAACGTGGGATAAAGGTCACCTAACCACGATTTAAATGTAATGTTGGGTTCTAGATTTTAATATGAAAAGACCTTAAAAGGCATTAAATATTAAAATTAGCAATATCGAAAATACTAAAATTGATCTTTGTTAAATTTTGTAGATGGCCACCAATAATGAAAATCACGATAACTCGTCCGCGTCAAACCAATCACTACGAGCGATCCTCCAAAAGGAACGTCTAAATCATAACAACTTTATTGATTGGTATCGAAACTTGAGAATTGTTCTCAAGCAAGAGAGAAGATCATATGTTTTAGACGACCCTATCCCCGATCAACCTAACGAGGATGATGAGGAGGCCTTTAACGATTGGCTGAAATACACTGAGGACTCCGTCCAAGTGTCTTGTCTCATGCTAGCGAGCATGACTCCGGATCTCCAAAAGGAGTATGAACATCACGGAGCTTACGACATGATAACCCAGCTGAAGGAAACGTTCCAACAGCAAGCAAGGGTTGAGCGGTTCGAAACGGTTCGAGCGCTCCATGCATGTCGTATGGACGACAACCAATCTGTTTCATCTTATGTACTTAAGATGAAAAGTCATATTGACCGCCTCGAGAGGCTAAACTGCCCCGTCTCGAAGGAGTTGGCCACGGATTTGATCCTAAATGGCCTAACCAAGAAGTTCGAGACATTCGTGTTGAACTACAACATGAATGCATGGGACAAAAGCATTGGTGAACTTCACTCAATGCTCAAGACGGCCGAGGCGGCCATGGGTAAAAGGGTTTTACCCGTTCTCACCATCAATGAAGGTGGGAACAACAAAAGGCCTCATCCTGCACCCAAGGCAAAGGTTGCCAAGGGTAAGGGACATGTGTGGGGAAAGGGGAAAGGGGTGGTAAGGGTACCACCCAAACCACAAGAGAAGAAGCAAAAGGTTGCTACAAATGACCCATGCTTCAAGTGTGGGGAGATAGGACATTGGGCAAGGAATTGTCCTGTCCATCTCCAAGAGTTGAAAGCAAAGAGGGATGCCGGGCAGACCTCAGGTACAATATACATGATACATATTGATCTTAATGTTACATCTTCAAACACATGGGTATTGGATACCGGATGTGGAACTCATATTTGCAATTTGTTGCAGGGGTTCACAAGAAGTAGGGACTTCAAGAAAGGGGATGTTAGCCTCTTCATGGGCAATGGAACTAAAGTCTTAGTTAAGCTCGTGGGGACTACATCCTAAGACTTCCAAGTGGCTTGGAAGTTATTTTGAAGAATGTTTTGTATGCTCCTAGTTTGACTAGGAACATTATTTCTGTATCTCAATTAAGACATTATGATTATGTATTATCCTTTATTGAAAATGATATTCATGTTTCTTTAAATGGTATGTTCTATTTTAAAGCTATTCCAATTAATGGTATTTATGAATTGGTTCATGAAAATACTTTAAATAGTTCATTGTACCAAACTAACACCAAGAAACTCAAGTTGGACTTGAGTGATACCTATCTTTGGCATTGTCGTCTTGGTCATATAAACAAGAAACGTTTACAAACACTTCAAAAGAATGGTCTTTTAAAAACAAATGAATGTGATTCATTTGGTGTTTGTGAATCTTGTTTACAAGGTAAGATGACTAAGGCACCCTTTAGTGGAACTACCGAAAGGGCAAAAGATTTATTAGGAATCATACATTCGGATGTATGTGGTCCTTTTAAGCCAATGACTAGGAATGGTGAAAGATACTTCATTACCTTTACCGACGATTATAGTCGCTATGGGTATGTGTACTTATTAAGGCACAAAGATGAAGCTTTTGAAATGTTCAAAATCTTCAAGAATGAAGTTGAAAATCAACTCAACAAGTCAATTAAAGTTCTCCGTACCGATAGAGGAGGTGAATACCTAAGTGATGTTTTTCAAGATCATCTTAGGAGTTGTGGGATTGTCTCACAACTCACTCCACCTGGAACACCACAACATAATGGTGTATCTGAAAGGAGGAATCGAACCTTATTGGATATGGTTCGATCTATGATGGCTAGAAGCTCATTACCTCTATCATTTTGGGGTTTCGCTTTGCTCTCCGCGGCCCGTATTCTAAATATGGCCCCAACCAAAAAGGTGGAAAGGACACCTTTTGAGATATGGCATGGAAGAGTTCCATCCCTATCATACTTAAGGGTTTGGGGTTGTGAGGCTTATGTTAAGACTCCCACCCCAAACAAATTGGAAGTCCGATCCACCAAGTGTATCTTTATTGGATATCCTAGAGATTCTATGGGATATTATTTCTATGATCCACTGGAACAAAAGGTGTTTGTTGCCAGAAAGGGTGAGTTCTTAGAAGCAAAGTTCCTTATGGAAGGAGCTAGCAGTAGAACAGTGGATCTTGAGGAAGATCAAGAACCACAACCCGATGCACGTTTGGTTGAAACTAGCACTCAACATGAGGATGTTGAAGATGATCAAATGGTTGATCAATACACACAAAACGTTCGCAGAAGTGGTAGAACTAGTAATCCACCTGAAAGATACGGATTTTTCATGGATGGATGCTATATGGTAGATTCAGATGAACCAACCACATACCATGATGCAGTGTCCAATTTGGATTGTGACAAATGGCTTGAGGCCATGAACGTTGAGATGCAATCCATGTATGACAATCAAGTTTGGGAACTTGTTGTACCACCTCTTAATTCCAAAGTAGTTGGAAGTAAGTGGGTTTTCAAGAAGAAAACCGATATGCATGGAAACTTGGATACTTATAAAGCTAGACTTGTAGCAAAGGGTTTCACTCAAACTCAAGGGGTTGATTATGATGAAACCTTCTCACCTGTAGCGATGCTAAAGTCTATAAGGATATTGTTTGCCATAGCTGCTCATTATGATTATGAGATTTGGCAAATGGATGTCAAAACTGCTTTCCTAAATGGATATCTTGAGGAAGATGTCTATATGGTTCAGCCTGAAGGTTTTGTCGATCCAAAACATCCTAATAAAGTATGCAAGTTAAAGAAATCAATCTATGGATTGAAACAAGCATCGAGAAGCTGGAATCACCGTTTTGATGAGGAAGTAAAGAAATTTGGCTTCATCAAAAACGCTGATGAGGCTTGTGTGTATAAGAAGGCTAGTGGGAGCACAGTAACTTTCCTAGTATTGTATGTTGATGACATACTACTATTTGGAAATGACATTCCAACCTTGGAAGGTGTAAAAACCTGGCTTGGAAGTTGTTTTTCCATCAAGGATCTTGGTGAAGCCGCCTATATTCTAGGAATAAAGATCTATAGGGATAGATCAAGGCGGTTGATTGGTTTGAATCAAAGTGCATACATTGATAAGATCTTGAAAAGGTTCAAGATGGAGAACTCTAAGAAAGGTACCATACCTATTCAAAGAGGAACGATATCGAGTACGACTCAATGTCCAAGCTCAAAGGATGAGCAAGATAAAATGAAGGCAATCCCATATGCATCTGCTATTGGATCCATCATGTATGCAATGATATGCACTCGACCGGACGTGTCATGCGCTTTGAGCATGACAAGCCGTTACCAGCAAAATCCTGGAAACAGTCATTGGATGGCTGTTAAGAACATACTTAAGTACCTAAGGAGGACAAGGGATATGTTCCTAATCTATGGATCTGGTGACGAGGAACTCGTTGTAAAAGGTTACACGGATGCGAGTTTCCAAACCGATCGTGATGATTCTCGGTCACAATCGGGATACATTTTCATTCTAAATGGAGGAGCTGTCTCTTGGAAGAGCTCCAAGCAGGATGTGGTGGCTCTATCGACTACAGAATCAGAATACGTTGCCGCCTCATTGGCAGCTCAAGAAGCTGCATGGTTGAAAAAATTCATTGCCGATCTAGGGGTAGTCCCTTCCATTCAGGACCCCCTAGAGATCTTTTGTGATAACGAGGGTGCGATTGCACAAATCAAGGAACCCCGTGCTCATCAAAAGACTAGGCACATTGAGCGGAGATTCAACTACATACGAGATGAAGTTGAAAAGGGAAAGATATGTATTCGCAAAGTTCACACGGATCAAAACATTGCGGATCCTCTCACGAAGCTCCTTGAAAAAGCAAAGCATGAAGGTCATACTTGTGCCATGGGACTTCGATATTCTAGTGATTGGATTTGATCTGTAAACTTTGTATTTAGATATGTGGAACTCTTTATTATTTGAATAAAATTATTTGGTTATAATGTTTCAATTAATGTTCCAATTTAGCATGTTTAATCCATGAGTAAATTGTTTACTCTAAAATGTCCGTAGTCGCTCATACTTGTGGGAACAAGTTTGAAAGTAAGATTATTATGAACTTGGATTGGTTGATATTCATAAGGATGAATATAGAGCAATGGGTTGCTACCAAGGTTCATAGATATTTGTGGGATACAAATATTGGACTAACCCGCATCTCAAATTTTACTACATGGAATCTTATTGATTGATCATAAGTAAATTTGAGTAAAGGCGAATATCATTTGGTATCCTCAGACCTGAGACACATATTGGGTTTTGATATTCACCAAGTATTACACCTTGAGCCTATTCTTCACTGTCCTGAAATAGTGGACAGTACATAAGGATATGTTCAGGTATAACACGAGGTGTTTGTGAGAAACGTATGTAGTCAAGATGGAATTTGTTCCTCTTATTCGTTGAGAGTTAGATGTCTAAGGCCTGATTAAGTTAAATCAACAAGGAATGATCATTCTGTGTCCTTGGATTTAACATGACATCTGTAACAAAAGGATAGATGATTGATTCACCTAAATCATTTCAAGTAGGGCACTTGAAAGGGATGATGTTATTGAATGGCTATAAGTCATGCGTATTAAGGGTAGTAAACCGTTGTTAGGCGGTATTTACTGCTTGCATCAATCTTCTATGAATCTTGGGCAAGTGGGAGATTGTAGGATTCTGTGTGCCCAAGACACTTAGAATATTGATGTGGTTAGTACGTCATGATCCAAGTCGGGTTATACCCAATAACAAGCTTAGCAAACACCAAATAATATTTAATTGATGATGTGATCATGCAATAAAATATTAACACCAATTTAGAAAATGGGTTTTCTAAACAAGTTGCATATGACATGGAACAATTTATTAGGATATTTTGTTCAATTATATTATTTGTAATGTTATTTGTATTAGTTAGATGACATTACAAATTAAAATGGCTACATATGTTATACAATTAATTGGTTAGTTGTATACATTTACTAAGAGATACCAAGTTATAAGACCATGTAACATTGTAATGTGTCTAAAATAAAAGGGGGGAAAACTCATTTTAAAACCCTTTTTGGCCGCCCCTTCTTGGGTTCCTATTGGACCACTTCCTTGATTAGATACAAACAATTAAGGGGTCTCATAACTTGCCTCTTGGACCAGCCATTTGAAACACACACATGCAAAAGAACTCTCTCTCTCTCTCCCCTCTCTAGTTTACGAAACAAGGCAGGAAGAAAGAGTTTTTCAGCAGCTTGTTTTGGTGTTTAATCCTAGCATACAAGGTGTTTTGTAATAGTGCTTGGGGTATACGAAGCTTGAGGATCTCTACATTGAGTTCTTGGTCGATTCAAGCATCCAAAACACTCCTCTAAGTCGACTTTTCTGCTGGAGAAAGGTAGCATTTCACAGCCTCATATGGCTGTGATTTTATGTTCATTAGTGTTTGTTCATAGCTTGTCCATTCATATATTTAAGATCCTTATGTTTGGGTTTGTTTTCACCTAAAAATGGTCACCTAAGAATATGGAATTTCAGCTTTAAAAATCGTTTTTAAACGCATTATATCCGCTGCGTTTTTCAGAATGTTTAAAGGTTAACTTTTATGTTCTATCAAACCCTACAGTCATAGGGCTCGGTTGTCGTATCAGATGTCCGTTAAATGCCGGTGTATCCGGTATTCGCGTTTTTCCAACGTATTATAGCTGATTATACACGTTTGGTTAGGATCTTTTAGCAAGTACTGTTTACAGTATGCATCATGATTAACAATGATTTTAAAAGAGTATAAACCATTATAAGTATGTTCAGATGTAAATTAGACGTTAGTACGCGTTAGATCACCGGACTTACACGGTATAGGTTTTGAATTTGTTTTTGGTTTGGATTCTTATCGTAGTTGCTTCGAATCACAGTTTAATTTATTATCTTATGATCACTTATTTAATTAGATGGTAAATGGGTATTGGGCCTTAAATGGGCCTTGTTTATAAGTTTGGGCCCTTATTGGGCCTATTGGGCCTAAAAAGGCTAGTTTCCTTTCCAAGTTTTCTTTGGTAAGCCCAATTCAATCCGGACCTTTATTGGGTCCTGTAATACATTAAGTTTTCTAATTGGGCTAGATTTCAGAGGTGTTACACATCTTTCACAATTGACCTCAATATGGGTCTTGAGTCTCCTTAGTCTCAAACCCATGAGCCCGAAACCCAAGCTGATAGCCCTCAGGGAGAGTCTCTATACTCCCCTGAGTAGCCAAAAAGGGACAGCCCTATCACAGGCTCAATGCCTCTAAACATTGATCAAAGTCCCGGGTCATTAGGTTTCAATTCCATATCCTTTACTGACCTTTTGACTGGAGCTGGTGAAGAGATTATGTCTCTTTAAGGCAATGAAGTTGATCCACAACACCCTCTCAAGGATCAACAGAGCCTAGAGAGACCCCTTATCTTTAGCCCCCATCAGCAAAGCCTTACTGAGGTGAGTCCCACTAATATGGAGGGGACTCATGTAGATTCAGCTGCCACTACTGAAGGAGCCTCAATGGATCCTCAGGACAGTGGTAACAGAACTGAGATTGAATCTACGGCAACCATGCCCTTTGATGACTCTGAAAGAGACATCATTGTGCAAGGGAAACCAGGGCGCCAAGAAACCACATCTGGTGGTGAGGATGAACATACCAGGTATGTTACCTCATCTCCCCATGATTCTTCTAAAGAAGATGAGGGAAGAATGCAACTCACCATTCAAGACCTACTTTTCTAAAGTCTCAAACCTTGAATCTAAGGTTAGGACTTTAGAGGATAGGTCTGCCACTCAGCAACTTGAGATTGAAACTCTCAAGGCCAAACTAGCTGAGAAACAGATTGAGAGGTCTGTTAGGCATGTACCAATTCAGGTCTCCTTGACCTCTTCCTCTAGCTCATTAAGCTCTCAAGATGATGCTACCAAAAAGGGGGAGAGTGTTCAGAGACAAAGTCAAAGACAGGAGGAAACCCAAAGTCAAGCTCTCACTTCCTTGAGCTCAAAGTATCCTGTGCAACAAGCTGCAATTTTCCCTGAGCCTCCTCCAGTTGTTTTTCAAGTGGATCAAATGATGCTCCAAGATCTCAATAGGTTCTTTAACAAGTTCCTATTGGAATCCCTTATAGAACAGCCAAGCCCTGATATGTCTGTGATCTACTTCGGAGCTCAAGACCTTCAGAGGTTGAATGCACCTTCTACCACTATCGAGGAAGTTGGTCAACCTAAGGTCCAAGTGGAACCTGTGATTAACTTTGAAGGGGAAACAAGGACTGATGGCCCAGCAACTGAAATAGTTGGGACAGAGAGTGTATTTTCACAGACTTCCGAAGCACAATTCAAAGCCTCGGAAGAACAATCTCAAACTTCCGAAGCTGAGATTGCTGCCGCGGAAGGACTATTCTCATTATCCGATGATCTAATAGTGACAGATGCAATTCTAGAACTTGCATCTAAGGTTAATAGGGAGGATTTTCTCACCCAACCCTTAGCTCTGACATCAGCATTAACTCCAGCTCCCATCTCTACTACCCAACCTGAATCTTCCATCCAAGAACCCCCAAAGTCTAGTACTTCCGAAGACATCAAAGGAAAGAGGAAGATGACTTCGGAAGAGCTTCAGGAGGAAGAAAGGTTGGAGAAGCTTAAAAGAAAAGGTAGGCTTCCAACTAGGAAACTGTTAGCTGCAAGTACCAAAGCAGCTGCAGCCAACCAGGAGGCAGTCAACAACCGAAAAAGAGTAGAGGTCATAGATAGACTTGTTGGTCTAGGGGCTGCAACTGAAGATGTACTCCTGCTACCATTAGAGGAGTTAATAGAGCTGGAAAAGGCAACCTTGCTGCTAAAACAACAAAAAGAAGAAGCTGCAAGGTTGGCCTTAGAAGAAGAAAGGGAGAGAAAGGAAAGAGAAGCTGATCTGCAGCTCAGGAGGGAAAGGATAACCTTCCTACTCTCCAGAGGTTTCTCTCAAGAAGAGTTGTCTCCACATAACAATGATACGATCATATGGCTCTTCAACAAAGAGCAAGATCAAATGGAGAAAGAGAGAAAAAGAGCTGCAAGGGAAAAGCTGTTGCAAAAGAAGAAGAAGGAAGAGGAAGCAGGTCTGACTGCTGCCAAGAAGATAGGTGAGAAGGCCTGGATGAAGAGTTATCTCAAAGCTCATGGCTTCTCTGGCAGGCAGGTGGGTCCTATGTCAGAAAAGACTCTCAAGCGGCATGTCAGTGACATTAAGGCTGACATTCGCGCGGGGAAGAGGAAGGAGATGTATAAAAGGGGACAGGGGATGATCTTCAAAGCAACCACTCAACCCAAACTCCAAATCCAACCTCAACCTGAACCCATACCCTTTTCCTTCCCAATCAAAACCGAACCAACCTCTGAACCATACACCCCTGAACCTACACCATCACACCTACCAACCTCTTCACCTCAACCACCTAAACTACCTATCCTCCAACCCAAAACCTTAGCCAGAACCCAAACACCTCAACCTACCTATCAACCCATCAAACCATCCCCTCAGCCTTCTAAACATCTCTCCATGGAAGAATTCAAGGCAGTCAAGACAAATCTCATAAACTGCACAACACTGAGGGATATCTCCTGTGAGGAGGATTCAGTCAATTTGACTTATGTTGACGGATCCTCAAGTTCCCTCACAAGAGATCAATTTCTTGATCTGCCCAGAGGAAATTTGGACCAATCTACAAATCTCCTTGGCCTTAATTCAGCACTTTGAATGAGGAAGAAAAGAAGCTAAGAAGAAGGCTGGTGACTCTACTGGATACTAAGAAAGGAGACAGGGTACCAAGACAATCTCTTGCACCCAGAAAGAAGATAATCCAGTGGAGGTTCGAAGACTCTTCTCACAACTTTGTTGTTGAAAGAGAGAATGGAGAGCTCAACAGGCTGTGTGCCTCATCTCTGCTACACTTGAGCAGGTTTGACATTGCTGAGTTAACAGAGAAGCCATTCTCCAACCCTTCAAACTTTGATGTAGCTGCCCATGTCAGAAATCATCTAGGCAGCCTTCATATGGCCGAGCTTATTGCTAGAAGCAAGGTTGATGAAGAGTTGAAACTGAGAGAGGAGGAGGAAAGGAAAGGATCAGCAACCAAAGGCAAAGCCTTTCTACAAATAGTTGAAGGTCTTGAACTTGAGTCCATAGTTAGTTGGGAGTATGACTATAACTCCCGTCAACTAACTCTCTTCAGGGGGACACAACAGAGGGTACATGTCATTCAGAGTGATAGACTGGATCTCCTATCCACCAATGACTTGTACAAGCTTCTCTGCACTACTTCAGGGAAGAATAAAGAGACAGACAAATACCTTTTGTCGTTGGTGCTAAAGGCTTTGAGAAGCAGAAATAAGTGAGGTTTTGGTAGCATCAGCCTAGGGGGAGTTTGTTGGATCTAGAAAGGCTGTTGCAACCAAAACCAAGTCACTTAGAAGATTTTGGTACAACAAACAAAGGACTTCCGAAGCTAAGTATGGAACTTCCGAAGGAAGAAGGAGCTCTTCCGAAGACAAAGTGTAAAACACACTTCCAAAGGAAAACTCCAACTTCCGAAGACAAAGAACCTACTTCCGAAGATCAAGACTTAGAAAGAAAGATCTGAAGTCAACTTCCGAAGTACAGAAGTCCTCAAAGCCTCGAAAGCATAGAAGCCTATTCCGAAGTATAAGTGGCTTCGGAAGAACTTGTTCTTCCGAAGCCAATTAACCTTCGGAAGATGCTCCTATTATCCAGTGGACATAAGTATGGCCTATCTGACACTCTGCTGCAAATCTCTGATATACTGCATGGCGTTTTCTCAAAAGCCATGTAGTTGACCATACTTTAATCTACTGTTAACCTTTTTATGTTAGTACAGTTGCCATCTTTAGTTGGTGACAAAAGGTAAGTCATGGACATGTCATGACTACCATATCTTAGATAATACTTTATCTAAGATACCTTAACTTTAGCATTGTAGTATATGCTTTAGTCATAGGTTTCCAGCTGGTATCAAAGTATATCCGGCTGTAGGATCTAGTATATATAGTTTCTCATTGTAACTCTTGTTTCATGCTTGTAAGAGTCTTATAATATCTTGAGTTGAGAAGTAATATATACAAGTGCCTTGAAAAATATATTTCTGCTTGTTCCTTTGCTACTTATTATATTATTATCAACTCTTGTAAAAGACATTACTTCATCTGATTTGAGTGTTTCTAAGTGAGTTTGAGAGAAATACAAGTGCTTAAGTGACAAACCCGATCCTGCAGTAACCTAGTATGTATGTATGTATATATATATATATATATATATATATATATATATATATATATATACAAGAGCTTAGCTGGTGGACCCATGGCATAAGTAGGTTATGGCTCTCAATAGTACACTTCAAATTTACAATGATTTTGGACTTTAGCTAGAAGTCACCTATGATAATTCTAGAAACACTATTCAGTCATCAACAAAGTTTTTAGAATCGGATCGGACATCGAACCAGACGCCTTACTGGTACGGTGGTCGGACCGATCAGAACTGTCGGACCAGATTTAAGAACCGGACGACATCATAATTATATATGTAGGCTATATATATATATTGGATTTTAATGAATAAAAACGGGATGTTCAATAATAAATTAGTGTGTTGGACATAAGCTTATTATTAAGTTTTATATATAACTCTTAGAATATACGTAAAAATTACTTATATTGAATTATATGTATAACTATATATATATATATATATATATATATATATATATATATATATATATATATATATATATATATATATATATATATATATAGCCTACATATATAATTATGATGTCGTCCGGTTCTTAAATCTAGTCCGACAGTTTCGATCGGTCCGACCACCGCACCAGTAAGGCGTCTGGTTCGATGTCCGATCCGATTCTAAAAACTTTGTTGATGACTGAATAGTGTTTCTAGAATTATCATAGGTGACTTCTAGCTAAAGTCCAAAATCATTGTAAATTTGAAGTGTACTATTGAGATCCATAACCTACTCATGCCATGGGTGGAGCGCCCCTTAAGTGCAACGTGATCAAGATTTCATCCTTAAGTCACACAACTTTTCATAAAATACCCTATTTTTAAAAAAATTCTGTATATCCTTCAAAGAAGTTCGAACTAACGTAACATATTGTTGATTTAGTTCAATTGATTCAAAGAGGTTCACACATTATTTTCTTGATAGTGATTTGATTAGCGAAATGTAGTTTGAAGACTCAATTAAATGTTTGCTGACTTAGAAGGTTCATTTTGAAATTTTCTGTTTGCATGTGTTACACAAGAAAAATTTATAAATCACTTAAAAATTAAATTTGTTGTAGATGTATTTAACAGAAAGTTGAAGTTCACTTTAGAGTAAGAAGGCTTTGATTATTTGTATTCGTGCAAAAGTGCCGAGAATGAAGATGGAGTGAAGCAATGCAGGAGGAACTGCTTCAATTCAAGGGACAAGGTGTTTAGAACCTATGTCCTCTTCCTCATGGGAAGATGCCAAAGATACCAAGTAGGTTTTTAGGAACAAGAAAGATGATAGAGGGCTTGTCATCAAGAACGACACAAGACTAGTAGTCCAAGGGTACACTCAAGAGGAAGGGATTGACTGCACAGATGTCTTTAATCCTGTAGTAAGACTTGAACGGTAAGGATATTCCTTGCTTTTGCTGCATCAAATGATTTCAAAGTCTACCAACTTGATGTAAAGAGTGCGTTTTTATATGGGGTGATAGATGAAGAAGTGTACGTCAAGCTACCACCTGGCTTTGTAGACCCAAATCATCCCGATTATGTTTGCAAGCTTGACAAAGCTCTCTATGAACTGCATCAAGCTCTAAGAAAGTGGTATGAGACACTGTCACAGTACCTAGTTTAACATGGCTACAAGGGAGGTACTATTGACAACACATTTTTCATCAAAAGAACAAGGATTGACTTAATGCTAGTTTAAGTTTATGTTGATGCCATCATTTTTGGATCAACTAATGAAAAGCTCTACAAAGAGTTTGAGAAGCTGATGAAGAATAGATTTGAAATGAGTGCTATGAGGGAACTCAATTTTTTTATAGGAATTGAAGTGAAGAAGGTTGACAATGACATCTTCATAAACTAGTCAAAGTATGTACAAGACATACTAACCAGATTTCATTTGAAATGTGTGTGGAGGAGCTATCCCAGCGGATCCCTGTCCCTTCTTATTGTGATAACAAATCTTTGCATGCATGGATGAGGATATGATGTTCTTGAAGGTCTCTTCTTCAAGATCATATTTTTTTTGCCCTGGCTTTGCTGATCACAAGCTCAACCTAGCATTCAGTTAGTTTGGTGATGAAATCTTTAATTTGAGTCCTGTAATTTATATGCTCATGTTTAAGAGTTGAAACGGTTTTCTCTAAATCTTTTATTTTAGGTTTGTAATCATTTTCAGCTATTTTAAAATCAACTTTTAATATATTTAAGGACTCAATGTTAGATCTTATTTCCAAGTTGTAGGACTTGTATCTATTTTCTTTAGCAATACATTCAGGAGTACAAAGATGTTCTAATACCTTGGCTAATTCATGGTCAGCCATCAGTGATTGGTTAGGAGAAACATTGGAGGATCGAGTTTGTTCACTCAACACAATTGTTATCTCTCAAACTCACTAAGTCACACTCGGATTGATGATGCAAAATCTGCAGGACCGGTTAAGGGTGTTGATACATGTATGTCCCTAGATCAGGATTTGAATGTAATAGATCTTGTTTATCTGATTCTGATCTAATTTGAAATGATTAATGAAATGATATTGATTGTTATGTGATCTGTAATGTCTAATATTTCATTAATGAGTCGATATTGAATTGGTTAATTAGGTTTGTGATTGTTTGAATGGTTACACTTAATGTTATATTAATTAATACATTCAAACTTAACATAATGAAGTTCTCATGCGAATGGCCCATGCGATTGGTCCACACGCATGAATAACTTCATACGATTGACTCAGTCGCATGACTGAACCAGGAGACTGGATTAGTCGTATGATTGACACATAAGATTGGCTCAGTCGCACGACTAAACACTCAGTCATGCGGATGAATCAACCGCATGGTTCAATCGCACGACTGAACCATACTTATGGTCCAGTCGCCCGAATGAACAATACTAACCTATAAATACAACCCAATTCGTGGAAAAACGTAAGCATCAATCTATTTCGACTCCAGACGTACCCTAGCCGTCCAGAAGCCTCCCAATTCGTTCTCCAAGTTCACAGAACACATTAGATCGATTCCCAATCGATTTCTAACGTCAGTTTCAATTCTTGATTGATTCTTCGTGTGTTCTCACTGATTGGATCGCCAATCAAATAGGATTCCGCACTATTTGATCTGGTTTACACGCTAATCACTCGGTATTTCGTTCAAATACCAGGTCCTAACAAGTGGTATCAGAGCTTTGGCTCTTGATTACGTGTGATTCAATCAAGATTGATAAAAAGTTTGTGTTTTTGCACTAAAAACGCAATCTTTTGTGTCAAAAGTGATCTTGGACGTTCCCTGCTCATCAAAGTTTGGTTTCTACGGACTTAGGCGATTAGACCTTGCGAAATTTCGAATTTTTACGGCTAAAACACGTTTAACCTAGAAATTTTCGCAAAACAGCAGCTTCAGTCGCACGAGTGAGCCATTCGCACGACTGGACTTCATTCGCATAGCCCAGACGCACGATTGGACCTAGTCGCACCTTCATTCGTACGATTGAACCGTTCGTTCGCAGTGTTCATACGCATCAGCTTCATTCGCACGACTGAACCAGTCGCATAGTTCAGCCGCACGATTGAACCAGTCGCATAGTTCATTCGGACGGATAGCCCAATCGCATCCTTCAGTCGCACCAGTTGACAGTTTGTTTTAGTAGACTTAAAGTTATTCGACATGGAAGATCAAATGTCAGCCTTCTTGCTAGGAAGGACTCTAGGATCCAGAACCTGCTGTTACTTGAGAGTGAGGTGGGTAATCATAATAAACCACCAAAGCTCTTAACGTTAGATGAGTTTCCCCACTGGAAACAACGTTTTGAGATCTACCTCAATGGAGTGGATCCGAATCTGTGGGAAGCTATCGAGATTGGATATAGTACGCCGGTGGGAGCAGATGGAGTAAAGCTTACCTTAGGAGGGATGACAGATGCGCAGAAAGTTAAGTATAATGCAGAGAAGAGAGTCTATGCATTGATTACACAGTCGATCCCTAAAGACATTTTCCACCAGTACTCAGAGAATAAGCAGTCCAAGAAACTATGGGATGAGCTGGAAAAGAGGTACGACGGGAATGCTTCGCTGAAGGCAATCAAGGCTAAGGAGTTAAAGAAGGAATTCGATAACTTCTCATCGATGGGAAACGAGAGTTTGGACGATGTTATAGATAGATTCTACCATCTGATGAGTGAACTGCATACACATGGAGTGGCTACTACCATGGAAGAAAAAGTTACTAACTTTGCAGACGGATTGCCTGAAAAGTGGGCTTCATTCGTGTCTAACCTGAGACAGAATGGAATGCTAGCAAAGCTGGATATAAATGACTTCATTCTAAAGTTGCGAGAAGAAGCACTTAGGATGAAGTACAGAGCTCAGAAGTCTTCGTATACTCAGAATCCAGCTTTGTACAATGCCACGCCTCAAGCTAAGACATCTGGAGCACCTCTCCAGACTGCATTTGTGTCTAGCTCATCGGGTCCTTCACATGCTTCTCCTTCAGGATCAGACACGTCAAGGTCTTCTTGTACCCATTATATTGGATCTGAAGCGAATGCTACTAAACTGAAGACCGAGAACCTCGGTAATGTGACTGTAGAAGTAGCTCGAGAACACATGGATCTTTTGGATGCAGTGGTTCATTCTTATGATGGACTTGTTGCTGGGAAGATTGGAAACTGCCATCTGGCAGACGAGGACTACGAGCAAGTGGACGAAATGGAGCTTGAGAGGATGGACATAATGTGGGCCTTAGCTAGTGCTGTCCGGAGGGCGAAGAAGTTTGTAAAAAGACCGGACAAAACTTGGTAGCTACTAAGGATACCACATTTGGCTTTGACAAGAGTAAAGTGACCTGCTTTAACTGTGGAGAGAAGGGGCACTTCAAAAGAGAATGTGTCAAGCCAAAGAAGACGGGTAACGGGAACCTGTTCTCGTCTTTCACTCGTCAAGACAAGCAAGCTACTAGTTCTACTTCATCAAGCAAGGATCCAAAAGCCTTGACAGCTCATGATGATGAAGGACAGGATTGGAGCTTTAGGTTTGTCTCTCCAGGGGAATCAAACATTGCAAGTGTAGAAGACATTGACGATGATTCCGCGAGTGAAGGAGATCTAGCAGTTGAGATAGCGATGTCAAATATTGAAGATACAACTGCAACTGAGGTCTGCTACAAGCCTAAAGAGGAAACTCCCACAGCAAAGACAGAAAAGACAGAATCACCAGAACCAGAGACATCTGATGCTGCGTTGATGGCTAACTCCTCTGAACCAACTCAGGTAAGTACCACTGACCAAATGTTTGATAATCATGCTTGGTCTGATTATGATACTTTTAGAAGTAGCATAGATGAAAATTTTTCTAGGTTATTAGATCATAATGATAACTTAGTAAAAGATTTGCAACTGTGCACTGAGGCTAATAGAGTATTAAAACAAAATGAGCATAGTTACAAAAAAAAGATAGACCTTTTGACTAAACAGCTTAGGGAAACCGAAGTAGTTGCATTCAACCAAGCTAATAACATTAGGTACTATCTAAACTCCCTAGAAGACACTAAGAAGCAAAAGGCAGTGCTAGAAGTAGAAGTAAACTCATTGAAGATCATGTTAAGTTGGACTCACTTTAGTATAGATGTTTACTTTCCATTATAATAGGACTTGTGTTAGTTTTATTTTGTATTTTGTTAGTTAATAGCAGTTTTGGCAGTCCAGCGAAACTGTGAGCGAATCTATAGTTTCGCTCACAGTTTGCTGTTTTGGTTCACCCGGCGAACTTGTATTCTGCCGGGCGAAACTATAGTTTCGGCATGACAGTTTCGCTGGTAGCGAAACTGTCAGCGAAACTATGACTGCTATATATACTATTGTCATTTCATTTTGCATGATAAGTTTGCAAAACCCTAAACGTGGAATTCTGTTGCAAACTATCATTTTCAAGCAGTTACTTCATTGAAATACAATTGTGCTTATTGTTATTGAGTGAGTTTGTTCATTTGAATATCAATTATGTCTTGATTCATCATATTCATCTCTCAATTGTTTGTTATTTGGTTTGTGTATGTGATATTGATCAAATTATCCTATCAATTGTACTGTTCATCGATCACATGGACCAACAATATGGTATCAGAGCCTTAGTGCTCTTGATTTGTTGAGTTTTGGTGGTTTTGGTCAATATCTAGTTTCAATCAATTCTCATTGGATTATTAGCTGTTTTTGGGATGGAAATTGATTGAATTATGCTTGTTCTTCATTGAGGAAGATTCTACAATCATCAGATCTCAAATTCATTGAGTTTTGGATGATTTCAGATTGATTTTAAGGTGAAAAAGGGTTTTCAGATCGACCAGCGAAATTACTGTTCTTACAGCGAAACTGTCATCTTCATTCAGCGAAATTATGAGTTATTTTGGATCTGAAGTTGTTTTCTAGAGTTTCAGCGAAAGTATTTCTTTGAACGAAAGTTCAGTAGTGTTTTTGACCAATTATCAAGCGAAAGTGCTGCCGAATCTATTTCTGAACGAAAGTTCAAGCTTGTTTCCTGCGAAATTAGCAGCGAAACTAAGCAATTGTTGTCTCTGATTCAAGCGAAAGTGCTGCTGAAATTGCAAGAGAAAGTGTCTGTGTTTGCGAAAGTGTCTGCGATAGTATTGTTTCAGCGAAACTGTTAAGCAAGTCAGCTTTCTCAGCGAATTTGTTAGCGAATTTGTCAGCGAATTTACTAGCGAAATTATCAATTTTTCTGCGAAACTATCATGTCGAAATTAACTACTCTCACACTTGCGGATCTTGAAAGTGTTGCTCCTAATAGACCTCCAAGACTCATTAATGGAGATAATTTTGAAGATTGGAAGAGATGTCTCAAAGCTTTCTTTTTCTACACAGATCATAATCAATGGGAATCGATTATTTTAGGTCCTCATATACCTACGGTTACAGTTGGTGATGTCGTTTCTCAGAACAAAGATCCATCTTCTTATACTGAAAGAGATCTGAAACTAATTGATCGTGATCAAAAAGCATTTGGTGCTCTAACTCTCTGCTTGGCTCCTGACATCTACAATCGTTTTGCAGAGCATAAAAATGCTAAATCTCTTTATGATGCTCTCTGTGAATTCTTTGATGGGAATGCAGATCTGGTGAAAGACAAAAGCATTCAAGCTGAAAAGGAGTTCAATTCGTTTGTAGGATACAAGAATGAAAGTTTGACAGATCTCACAAATCGTTTCCTAACTGTCTCAAGCACTCTGAAGAAGTATGATGAAAGACTTTCCAACAGTGAACAAGTTAACAGGCTTCTCGATTCTCTTCCACCACAGTGGAGTCTTCAAGTGAGGATGCTCAAACAAGAAAGAGGTTTTACAGATTATAAGCTGATGGATATCATTAACAAGTTGAAATCTTTTGAGTTGGATATGAAAAGAAGAGAATTTAACCAGACTATGATGCCCACACCTGGTTTCTCTCAAAATGCTGCTTTGTTGTCTTCCGCTGCAAACTCTCACATTCAAAATCCAATTCAAGGAGGGAGCAATACAAGTAATTTCTCGAGTGGTAGTAATCATGTTGGAAAAGAATTGGGAAATTCTAAGGTGAATGCTGAAACTACAATTCCATCTGATACAATGGCTCTTTTTGGAATGTTTGTTCAGAGCTATGAAGCTCTTGTTGCTGGTGAATTGAAAGGTAAAGGAATGACTATGGAGGATATGTATCAAGTTGATCCTGATGATTTGGAAGAAACTGACATTCAATGGCAAATGGCAATGTTAACTTTAAGAGCCCGGAGGTTCATGGAAAGAACAGGAAGAAAGAATTTTGGTGGTCAATCATCAACCTCAAAACTAGGATTTGATAAGTCAAAATTGAGATGCTTCAATTGTAAACAATTGGGACATTTTAAACGTGAATGTCCATTACCAATTGTCACAGATCCTAGTAACACTGGAGTACCAAGATTGACAGCAGAGAAAGTAAAGGAAGAGGGAAATTCAAAAAAGGAGTCAGCCTTGATCTCAAATTTTGACTGGAGTGCAGAGGTGGAAGAAACAAGATCTGAAATAAATCACGCGTTAGTTGCTGAGATTGTGGAAAGTGATGAGATGGAAGTTGAGAAAGATGAGTTTGTGTTGTTTAAGGAATTCAAAGGAGAGAATGAATCTTCAGTAAAGGAGAAAGAGGAGAAGGATGATGGAGAGAAGAAAGAGGAAATTACAGATTCAAAAGCTGTGAAAGGAAAAGAGAAGGATGATGCGGCCGCTACTGTTGAGGAAAGGAAATCAAGTACTCCAGTATGCATGTGCGATAAAGCTTTAGCTGCCGAAAAGATGGTAATGGGACTTCCTTATGAGGTAATACAGGATATGTGCTCATCTGCTTGCAAAATTAGACTTTTGGGGTTTATAAGGCTAATCGTTTGTTAATTGATAATGAAAAGGATTTAAAACGAATTAATGATGAACTTAAAATGAATGAATCAAAATATTTTGTGAAATTAAATGAGGCTTTAAAAGAAACTGATCATTTAAAAAGAATTGTTTTGGAAAGGAATGTAGAGATTAATACTTTGACTGAACGGGTTGCTCTTGCTGAATTTGAAGCAAACAAACTTCAGTCAAAGTTAGATAAATGGACTATTTCTGGAATGAAACATGATGATCTTTGTAAATCTCAACGGGGAGCAAGAATTAAAACAGGTTTGGGTTATGAAAATGTACAGGTTTATCCTCCTCCTAGTAAATACTGTTATTCTCCTATGCCTGTTCCTCATCCTTCTAATGATTTAATCAAATCAGATACTGACAGTATGTCTGCAGGTTTAGTTGGGAATAACTCTAAGTACATTCGTGAAGACTACGACTATGGACCAACTAGTGGGCTTGGATGCACTAGTTCTAGTACACCTGAAAAACAGCAGTCTGTTTTAGATAATAAGTCTAGTTTAAATTCAGTGTTTGTTTCTAGTTCAAATGTAACAGACTTGAATGTCTCATGTTCTCTTGATTGTTCTATTTCATCTTGTAATTCAAATCTTGATAGTGATGATTTTTGTTCTGGTAATGAATGCAATGAATCTGATGTTTCACCTAAAACAACTGAGCAACTTAAAACTAATTCTTTCGAAAAGTTCTTTTCTCAACCTATTCCATCTTTCATACCATTAAATATGACATCTTCAGAAAAATTGCAGTTCGTCTTCATCTGAAACTGGTACCAATGGTACGAGTTTTACTGATTTGTCAGAAGAATCAAGTTCTGATTTTGTAAAGAATAACTCTGAGTCAAATAAACAAAAACATCATGAGATGTATGAGACATTCAGTGATGTTGATTCTAGTTTGTCTGAATGTGATGAGGAGATTATTATTGATCCTATTTTTACCTCATCACATCATCGACCTAGATTCAAACATCATTGTTTCAGGTGTGGTGAAGAGGATCATCTTATCAAAAATTGCCCTTTGATTGAAAGATCCTCTAATAGAAATTGTTTTGGGAATAAATTGACAAAATTGGTTAATAATTTCTTTCATAAAAAATCAGCTTCTTTAAAAACAAAAGTTGTTCAATCTTGGGTCCCTATTACTCCTGGCTAAATGATTTGTTCATTCATTTCAGGGATCTTCTTCAAAGATTGTAAACAGTCTGTGGCATGTTGATAGCGGCTGTTCCAAACACATGACGGATTAAAGGATTTGTTGACTAATTATCGGATTATCGATGGAGGATATGTGGCATTTGCTGGAGACAAGAAGGGTGGAAAAATGATTGGACAAGGAGAAGTTACCAATGGTTCTCTTACTCTGGAAAAAGTCAACCATGTTCCTGAATTGGCATTTAATCTTCTGAGCGTCTCTCAAATTTGTGATAAAGATATTCCTGTTCTATTTAAATCTGACGAATGTTTATTTTTGAAATCAGAGATAGCTATTCCAGAAGATTTAATTCTCATGCGTGCTCCAAGGAAACACGATACATATCTTCTTGATATGAATTCTAATGAGTCCAAAGCTACTGCAACTTGTCTTCTCTCAAAAGCATCAACCTCTGAGTCACTCTTGTGGCATCGTCGATTAGGCCATGTCAATTTTAAATAATTAATAAATTAGTAAAGAACAATCTTGTTAGAGGACTTCCTTTAAAAGATTTTTCTGTTACTGAAAAATGCATGGCATGTGCCAAAGGGAAACAACATAAGAAACCTCATAAGCCTAAACTTTTAAATAGCATATCAAGTCCTCTTGAGTTGTTACATACTGATTTATTTGGGCCAATTAGTGTTAAATCAATTGCTAAAAAGTCTTTTTGTCTTGTTGTTACAGATGATTTTTCACGTTATTCATGGGTGAGGTTTCTTGCTCACAAAAGTGAAGTTGCAGAGGAATTACAGAAATTAATCATTTCTATTGAATCAGTCAGTAAGAAAAGAGTTATGGGATTAAGAAGTGACAATGGCACTGAATTTAAAAATCAGATTCTTGATTCATTTTGTGCTCAGAAAGGGATCGTGAGACAATTTAGTGCTGCAAGAACACCCCAGCAGAACGGCATTGCAGAAAGAAAGAATCGTACTCTTGTGGAAGCTGCTCGTACAATGTTGATAGAATCATCATTACCAGTTATTTTCTGGGCTGAAGCCGTTAATTGTGCATCTTATGTTCTAAATAGGGTGCTAATTGTGAAAGATAAAGTGAAGACTCCTTATGAACTTTTTCATAAGAGGAAGCCACTAATTGATTTCTTTCGCCCATTCGGTTGTTCTTGTACTCTTCTGAACACTCAAGCTCAAAAGACAAAATTTGGTGCTGTTTCTGACGAGTGTTATTTTGTTGGATACTCTTCTTCACAAAAGGCATACCGAGTTTATAACAAGAGAACACGTATTGTTCAAGAGTCATTTTATGTTGACTGGCAAGAATCAAATCCTTCTGAAGTTAAATCTGAACCTGCATGGTTCTTTGATTCCGATACTGTGTTCAATTCATTTAATTTGCCAGTTTTGATGATGATACGTCAATTCCATGTACTCAAACGAATATTATTCCATCATCTTCATCGTCTGTTCCATCCATTCCACAAGTAAATGATGCTGTTTCAATTGATGTTAGCTCATCGTCTCCGATGCCTGATCAAGCTCCATTATCTGATTCTTTATCTCCTACATCTCCTAACTTACCTGATTCAACACCTGTCATTGATACACCTTCATCTACTCTTTCTCCGGCGGCTGATACTTCTTCCACTATCTTTCCTTCTTCAAGTGATTATAAAACTTTGAAAGATCATCCGCTTGATAATGTGATTGGATCTGTTTCTGATGGTGTTCGCACACGAAGTCAATCCGGTCTGATTAATGTTTGTCTTTTCTCATGCTTTATTTCTCAAATTGTTCCTAAAAATGTTCATGCTGCTCTACAAGATCCTTGTTGGGTAGAGTCTATGCAGTTGGAACTTCAACAGTTCCGGAAGCTTAAGGTTTGGACTTTAGTTGATTTACCTCCCAACAAGTATCCAATTGGTACAAAATGGGTATTTAAGAACAAACCAGATGATCGGGGTGTGGTGGTGCGAAACAAATCTAGACTTGTAGTGCAAGGCTTTGCTCAAGAAGAAGGAATTGATTATACAGAAGTCTTTGCTCCAGTTGCTCGTCTTGAAGCAATCCGTATATTTCTTGCTCATGCTGCTCATAAACAGTTCAAAGTGTACCAGATGGATGTGAAATGTGCTTTTCTTTACGGCGACATTGATGAAGAGATATATGTGTGTCAACCACCAGGCTTTGAAGATCCTGATTTTCCTGATAAAGTGTATAAGCTTGATAAATCTTTGTATGGCCTTCATCAAGCACCCAGAATCTGGTATGAGACTCTTACACAATATCTTTTAAGCAATGGTTATTCTCGTGGTACCATTGATATGACCTTATTTAAAAAGGAGGTGAATGGTGAAATGATCTTTGTTCAAGTGTATGTCGATGATATTATTTTTGGATCCACAAACTCTCAATTGTGTAGAGAGTTTGAAGAAGTGATGAGCCAAAGGTTTGAAATGAGTATGATGGGTGAAATGTGCTTCTTTCTTGGCTTGCAAGTTGAACAACAGAAAGAAGGAATTCTTATTCACCAAGAGAAGTACATTAAAGATATTCTGAAGAAATTTAAGATGGATGATGCGTCTACTGAAATGACTCCTTTTACTGCTCAGACGTGTCTCACTCCAGATGAAAATGGAAAACCAGTTGATCCTCATCTTTTTCGGTCTATGATTGGCTCTCTCATGTATCTTACTGCAAGTCGTCCTGATATCACTTTCGCTGTTGGTTACTGTGCTAGATATCAGTCGGCTCCAAAGGAATCTCATGAGAAAGCTGTCAAACGAATATTTCGTTATCTCAAAGGATCATCTCGTCTCGGACTGTGGTATCCATATGGTGGGAATTTTGATTTACATGCTTATTCTGATAGTGATTCCAATGGTTGCAGTTAAACAGAAAATCTGTGTCTGGAGGTTGTCAATATTTGGGAAATTGTCTGGTATCTTGGCAGAGCAAGAAACAAACTACTGTTTCTCTTTCTACAGGGGAAGCTGAATATATTGCTGCATCTAGCTGCTGCTCTCAAGTTCTCTGGATCCAACACCAAATGATTGATTATGGAATTAATTTCCTTCATACACCTTTATTCTGTGATAATGAGGCTGCCATTGGAATTGCTAAAAATCCCATTCATCATTCTCGCACAAAGCATATTGAAACCCGAATTCATGCGATTCGTGATGCTCAGGAGAAGGGTTTCATTAATATTATTCCCATCGATACAAAAAATCAAAAAGCTGATCTTTTCACAAAAACGTTTGATAAACCTCGTTTTTATGAATTGATTTCTATGCTTGGGTTAATATCTTTTTAAATTTTCATTTTCTATTTCTTTGATAATAATTATAAAAAAAAAAAATCAAGTTACAATTTTATTTATAATTATAGACAAATGAAAATAAAAATTGGGGGAGTAATATCATTATTCTGAGATCGGATTTAACATGATGAGAAATGATTGTATATTCTCTAAATATTTCTTATTTACATGACCAGTAATTCTATGAGAAATGATAGTAACTGTTACTAGATTCTGTTTCACATTAAAATAAAAAGAAATGGATCAGATTCTTTGACGATATGCTTGATAGACTCAGCCTGATGAATGAAGTAGACAGCAGCTTTATGATTAAATTAAACTTTATGCTTAAGAATGCCTGGATTTACTCATTCATTTTGGATTGCACAAAAACTGAGTCCTGACAAAAATTGGATTGAGAATGAATCTTTCGTTCATTTGCTTTGTTATGTCATCATTCTCTGCTGGTTTATTTTGTGTCAAGATGTCTTGTGTCTGTGCTTATCTCCTCTGCTGTACGTGAGTACTGACCTGGAGTGATGATCTCCTCTGCTGTACGATAGTACTGACCTGGAGCTCTCATCAGCACATGTTCAAATGGTTATCTCCTCTGTTATACGTGAGTATAGATCTGGAGCTCTTACCATTTTGATATAATTATGTCAAATCATCTTATCGATGAATTTCTCTCAGAATGAAATATTCTGTGTATAATCATTTGCACACTTATCCACAAATCTTGTTCCATGAAGATTGATTCATAATTCAATAAATCCTGAGGTTGGGTGAGGGTTTTTACCAAATGATTGTGGGGTCTTAGCATTCTAAAGCATCTAATCGAACCTTAAATGAATCATAAGCTGTTGTTTGAAAAAGATAAGGCATGAGTTTAAGTGGACAATTATATCAGCAATCGTTATTGATTTGTTCTAATTTCAGTTGTTTCTGTGCAGATTGTGATCAGATCTTGTATTCAGTATGATCTCATGACTGGTAGATGATTTTAATCATCATTATGTTCTAAAATATTTAGAGAATGTGATCTCTGATTATTTTAGATCTCATTATGTGATGTGCTTCCTTTGAGTATTATAATTTAAAAAAAAATAATAATAAATAAATAAATAAAAAAAAAAAATAAAAAAAAAATAAAAAATAAAAAAAAAAATAAAAAAAATAAATAAAAAATAAAATAAGCTAAAATAAATTAACAATATTGCAAACCTAGCGAAATTTTTCGCTTTGCGAAATTGTTAGCGAAATTATTCTTTCGCTAACAATTTCGCAAGCGAAACTGCAATTTCGCTAGGTTGCTAATAAATTGTTAATCAGTTATCTTCTAGCGAAATTACAGTTTCACTGGGCGAAACTGTAAATTCGCTAGACGAATTTATAGTTTCGCTGCCAGCGAAACTGTTGGCTATATAAGTCATTTTTGCGAAATTTCTTTCATAACTTCGCAAAATTGTTCAGTGTCGACTTTTAGGGTTTTATAGTTTCATAATCGGCGATTTTGATTTGTGATTGTGTTTTGGACTGATTTTGAGTGCTATTCACTTCGTATGTGAGTTTCGAACTTTGATTGACTCTTTAATCTGGATTACATCACGTATTCATCAGCGATTTGGATTATGTCGCTTCGGTGGTTTCGCTGTTCGTTCAGCGAAACTACTGAAGTTTCAGCGAAATTGAACGAAAGTTCACATTCTTTCAGCGAAACTGTAAAGTTATGCTGTCCGAGCGAACTTAACAGTTTCGCCATATCTTATCTAATTTCGCAATGACTAATCCTTATTTCACACAGTTTCGTCTATATTTTCATGAGTCAGCGAAACTAATTTGTAATAGCGAAACTAAATTAATTTTTGGTGAAACTAATTGCGAAACTACTTTGAATCATTCTAATCTTGTCGAAAGTACTTTTTGTTCTGCGAAATTAACAAGTTTCTATGAGCGAAACTATAGTTTCGCTCGTCGAAACTGTTTGTTTTTCTTGCGAAACTGTCTTTGATTCAGCGAACCTATCATGTCTTAGTGAGCGAAACTATTGTTTCGCTTGCCGAAATTGATTGTTTCTTTTGTTTTGTTTTATTTTCTTATTTTCAGTATTTCTTATTCAAATTTATTTGTTGATCTTTTCAGGTTATTATGGCGAATCTCAAGTTTGACGAGAGGAATAACATCACTGCCATATTAGATGATACTTTGCCAAAGGCGGCCGGATTTCGTGATTGTATTAGATGGCTCCAAAGATCACCCATTGCATATGCTATCTCTCACTCACCCACTATCTATGATCTTCACATTAGAGACTTTTGGAGATCAGCTGAATACAACACCGGAGGAGATGTTCAGAGGATCACAGCTAGAGTGCTTGATCATGATATATCTATTACTGCTGAGAACGTGTCGAGGATTCTTAGACTGGAAGATGATACTGGTGATGAAGTTGATATGACGGAATCTGAAGTATTCCAAGCTTTCAGGCAAATGGGATATGAGGGACCAGTCTTTGGTTCGAGGAAAGAGATTAAAAAGTCCTTTTTATCTAAAGAATGGAGATATATAGCTCACGTGTTTATTATGTGCTTAGATCACCGTAAGGGTGGATCTGATGGACTTAACCTTGACTGGGCCAAAGCTATGGTGATATGTTGCAAAGGGGAGAAAGCAAACATTGCTAGATTGATCTTTGCGTGTATGGCAGAAAATGTGATGGCGGTGAAAAAGGATAAATGGTTGTTATATCCTCGTTTTATTCAGATGATTATTGATGATTTGATTCCTGATGTTCCTAAACATGGTGAAGTTAAGAGATTAGTTCAGATGAACCCTCGGATATTTGCAGATTGCTGTGCTATACGCCATGATTTCAGTGGTAAAATAACCCATCTCTGGGAAAACATGTACCCACCAGAGCGATGGAATTATATCAGACGGGTCGATGAGTCTGAAAACAAAAGAGCTGAGGAAACAAGGGTGAAACAAGCTGATGCAGCTAAGAAAAGAAAGAGATATGCAAAAGAGAAAGATTATGATTTTGAAGAAGACATAGATACACAAGCAGAAGAGATAAGGGTGGAGAAGGAACGAAGGTCTAAAAAGAGAACTGACTTTGTTGAGCCTGAACGAAGAACAAAACATAGACACGAGGGTTTCACAGCAGGGAAAGAAGCTAGTGCTGGTCTTGATGAGGATGTGATTCGTGGTCTAAATACTTCATTGGCAAATGAGTTAAGTATGATAAAGACTAAACTGATGAATCAAGAGATTAGGGAGCAACAGAAAGATGAGGTCATTGAAGGAATAAAAAGATGTTGGTTGATCAGAATAGTTTGATTAAGAGGTTATTTGAAGAAATTTCACAGATGAAAGCTGCTGCTGGCCTACCCAGTCAACTAACTCAATCTGAGTTAGATGATATGACTGATATATCTAAGTACCCATTCTTGAATGTGGGTACTTCATCCAAGGTAGGAGAGGGCACCTCTGGAGCAGCTGATACTGAAGCAAGAGAACAAGAGATTCCAAGAGAAGAGGCTGGAAGAAATGAGGAAGATGAGATTGTTGAGGCTGGGTTTGTTAACCTACAGTTTGATTTTGATAAGGATATTTTGGGAGAAGAAGTGGTCGTTACAGCTACTAATGAGGAAGTATCAGATAAAGGAAAGGGTTGATTGATGAAGAAGAGGAGGATGAGCAGTTGGTTGATTATGATTCTGAACCAGAATTCTATGAAGTAGATGAGAGACCTTTGGTGTATGTGGCTAAGAAGGGAGATGATGAGAATGATGTGTTTGAGATGGATAAGAGTGATTGGTTGGTAAAGGAGAAGGAGGCTGAAGAACTCACTCCTCTGTTTCAAAATATGGAGGGTTTGAGCAGAAAAGAGGCAGACAAGAAGATAATCAGCTGGTGTTATAATCCTTTCTTAAAGATGTTTTTATTAAAAGAAGAGGAGGTAATATCAGTTACATGCTCAAGAGGAAGGCGTTTAAGACCTTGCCTAAATGGGATCTGAGACGGTTGGCTACCTTGCCTTTGATTAATGCTCATTTAAGTGAAAGGGCAGTATTTCTGGAGAAGGAGATTAAAAATGGCCTTAATGATAATTTTGAGTCATTTGGATTTATGAAGGCTGAACGAAAGAGATCGAAGAAAGATAAAGACTGGGAGACTGGGAAAGGGAGAATTGTTTTGAGAGTCAAACCACCTAAGACTGTAAACAGAGTAAGACTGGCTGATCCTCTTCCTCCTCGTTTACAGGACTTTGAGAAGTGGTTCTATGATAATAACACTGGTGAGGCTGTGATTAGAGCCAAACAAGGAAGAGAATTTAGGGTGTTTGACCCAATGGAGTTATTCAGCTTCTGTGATGAAGATCTCTTGATTCTCTGTGAAAATCATATAAAGGCCGGGGCAGGTGAGGAAACAAGAAAGGAGGCAAGCTTGTTTATGAATGTGGCGAACAAAATAAGGGGAGTACGGGCAGAGGTAAAGAGTTTGGCTGAAAAGGTGAGAGCACAAGATGATTTTGCCATGGATGTTCAAGACTTAACAAGGCAGTTTGCTAGAGCTAGTGGTCATTCGGAGGAAGCTGATGATGCAGGAACTAATCTTGGAGAATCAGTGGCTGAAGCTTCTAAAGACGTTGCTGCAGGAGGGGATGAAGATAGACCAACAGCAGCTGAGGAAACGGGAGCTGAAGAGTCAAACCAAGAGCAGTGAAGATAGTGAGGTCCAACCTAGGGGGAGTATTGAAGATCATGTTAGGTTGGACTCACTTTAGTATAGATGTTTACTTTACATTGTAATAGGACTTGTGTTAGTTTATTTTGTATTTTGTTAGTTATTAGCAGTTTTGGCAGTCCAGCGAAACTGTGAGCGAATCTATAGTTTCGCTCACAGTTTGCTGTTTTGGTTCACCCGGCGAACTTGTGTTCTGCCGGGCGAAACTATAGTTTCGGCATGACAGTTTCGCTGGTAGCGAAACTGTCAGCGAAACTATGACTGCTATATATACTATTGTCATTTCATTTTGCATGATAAGTTTGCAAAACCCTAAACGTGGAATTCTGTTGCAAACTATCATTTTCAAGCAGTTACTTCATTGAAATACAATTGTGCTTATTGTTATTGAGTGAGTTTGTTCATTTGAATATCAATTATGTCTTGATTCATCATATTCATCTCTCAATTGTTTGTTATTTGGTTTGTGTATGTGATATTGATCAAATTATCCTATCAATTGTACTGTTCATCGATCACATGGACCAACACTCATTAAAACAGAAACTGCACAGTGGACAAGTTCATCACACATAGTCCAACACTTAGTGAGAGAAAGAAAACAACGGGGAGGGATTGGGTATAAAGTGGTTCCACCACCACCTGAGACCTTGATGAACACTAAGACCAGACTAATAAATAATAACCCCATCAAGGACTGTGGTGTCTACTCCTCTTGTTAGTGATCCAGATTCCTCATGTTCATCTATTGAATCTGGAAACAAACAAAAGAAGGCCACTTCAAAGGCAAAGGGTAAATTGCCTTGTGTTAATCTGGAAAAAGAATTTGAAAAGGTTAACTTAAAGTCAGGGTCAAACAGAGTCAAATCAGAACCTAAAAAGACTTCTAATGTTAATCTTTCACAATTTTCAAGTCAAAAACCAGTTAACCAAAAGGATATTAAGAATGTCAAAACAATTAACTTTGTTAAACCAGAGAAAACATCAAAAGAACAGGAGTCAAAACCTAAATTGAGTGATGTTACTAGAGTGTCACACACATCTCCACAAAGAAAGTTTAATCATAAAGTTGATAGCAGGTTGTGCTACAACTGTGGAGAATGTGGACACATTGCTTCCTATTGTCCTTACTATCAGACACCTAGGAAGAAGATTGAACTTCAGGATTCAAAGCCTAGGTCTACTAAGAGGAGTTCTCTAACTCCACCTAGAAGAACTAGTGAACCTAAAGTTCAACCCATTAGCCAGTCGACTGTTTATCACAAACAGGCATTGCAAAAATCTGGCTTATGGAAAGAGAAGTCATCCTCTGTGTCTGATAATGATGACAAGAAGGAACCTAAGCTACCCTCACCCTCTAAGGGTCAATGGGTTGAATTCATGATGTGTGATGCCTCTGGGAAACCCAAGCCAGTAAAGGCTTGGGTTCCTAACCTAAGCTAATCCTTTACACTGTATGTGCAGGGTGTTCGCTAAAGTGCTAAAACTAACACGTGGATTGTAGACAGCGGAGCATCCAGGCACATGACAAGAAACATGGCTCTATTATCAAATGTCAAGCAAATAAAAGGAGGGCATGTTTCATTTGCTAGAAACAAGGGAGGCTACATCACAGCTCAGGGAGAAGTGGGAAATCAGAAAGTTAAGTTTGATAAGGTGAACTACGTTCAACAACTTCAAAATAACTTACTTTCTTTATCCCAAATCTGTGATAAGGGATTTAAAGTTATCTTCGACAACAAGAAGTGTTACGTGCTCAAGAAAGACTATGTGATCCCAGAGGACCAAGTTCTGATAACAGCTTCAAGATATAAAGACCTTTATGTTTTGGATCTGTCAACAGCTTCTACAACGGATCATGAGGTTCAGTGCTTTTTATCTAAAGCTATTGAGAAGGATTCCATCTCCTGGCATAGGAGAATGGGACACATTAGTCAAAGGAAGATGAATCACTTGATTCAGAAGGATCTTGTGAGTGGAGTTAATGTCAAGAACTTCCAGCTTCCTGATTTTTGTGTAGCTTGCAAGAAAGGCAAACAGACGAAGAAGTCTCATAAGGAAAAGAAAGTTCATTCAATAGAACTTCCTCTTGAACTTCTTCACATGGATCTGTTTGGTCCAGTCAGTACAAAGAGCATTGCAGGCGACTTGTACTGTTTTGTGGTTACTGATGACTACTCAAGGTTCCCTTGGGTAATGTTTCTGAAGTCCACATCAGAAACATTTGAGTCATTCAAGGAGTTAGTAACCACACTGGAATCTCTCTACAAGGTGAAGGTTAGACAAGTACGCTCAGACAACGGGACGGAATTCAAGAACCAGTGGATGGAGGCTTACTACAAGGAAAAGGGAATTGTGCATCAATTCACTTCTGCCTACACGCCTCAGATGAATGGCGTTGCTGAGAGAAAGAACAGAAGCTTGATAGAGACAGCACGGACTATGCTGGCTGACTCGAAACTACCTATCCAATTCTGGAATGAGGCAGTGGCAAATGCATGTTATACACTGAATCGAGTTCTGATAGTCAAGAACCACGGAAAGACATGTTACGAGCTACTACAAAGACGCAAACCGAATTTGGAGTATCTTGAACCATTTGGCGCGCCGTGCACACTTCTGAAGAAAACACAAGAGGGTAAATTCAGCGAGAAGGCTAATGAAGAAATTTTTCTAGGATACAACATACCGAACAAGAGGGTTTACAACAACTCAACGAGTCTAGTAGAAGTGTGGTGTAATGTTGACGTTCAGAGATATACCACACCACCTACTGGCAAAGGACCTGCCTACTTTTTCGACTATGATGGATTCTTCAATCCTTCAACATCCCTCTCTCTCCCTCGGATGACGAGTTAGCTACTCGGATGATGTATGTTATCTTGAATAAAACATCTCGTGATTCAACATCATCTAGCTCACAGGGAGAATCATGTACTCAGTCAGAGGGAGTAGTCGATGACAGTGACTCCTCCTCTGAAGATGAAGCTGAAGAAGATGACCAGAACAGTCAGGAGGAACAGGTTCCAGTTCCTGAAAGTCCACAAGCATCTACCAGTGATGCACCTTTGACTTCGGAACCTCAAACTCCAACTACCTCAGATGCAGAACCAAATGTTCATAATCTTGGCTCTGAGGTAGCTGTTCCTACTACTCCAGGATCACGACTAAACGTCTATCATCCCCTAGACAATGTCATTGGGGATGTCAGATCAGGAGTACAAACCCGAAATCAGCTATACTCAGCTGATTACGCCTCGGTTAATGAGAAGGGATATATTCATGATGGTGCTTATCGGTGTTTTGTCTCGCAGTTTGAGCCAAAATATGTCAGTGATGCACTAAATGATGAGGCGTGAGTGAGTGCCATGCAAGAAGAACTTCTTCAGTTCAAGAAGTTAGGTGTATGGACTCTGGTTGATAGACTTAAAGGTGCTAAAGTCATTGGCACCAAATGGGTCTAGAAATGCAAGAAGGATGACCAAGGGGTCATTATCAGGAACAAAGCTCGATTGGTGGTTCAGGGTTTTCGCCAAGTCGAGGAAATTGACTACAATGAGATGTTTGCACCCGTGGCAAGGATGGAAGCCATTCGTATCTTCCTTGCCTATGCATCGTAATGAAGACTAAAGTCTACCAATTAGATGTGAAGAGTGCATTCCTTCATGGAGAAATCAGAGAAACAGTCTATGTCAGTCAACCCGAGGGATTTGAAGATCCTTATCATCGGGATAGAGTTTACAAACTCGACAAGGCTTTATACGGGCTTCATCAAGCTCCAAGAGCCTGGTATGAGAAACTCTCGACTCATCTTGTGAAACACGGCTTCGCAGGGGAGTCATTGACTACACGCTGTTCATCAAAGAAAAAGATGGCGACCTACTGCTCGTACAGATCTATGTCGATGACATAATCTTCGTTTCAAAGAACGAAGAGTTATGCAAAGAGTTTGAAGCAGTTATGAAGAAAGAGTTTGAGATGAGTGCTATGGGGGAGATGAAGTTCTTTCTCGGTTACAGGTGGATCAACTCCAAATGGGATCTTTCTACATCAGACCAAGTATGTAGGAGACATTCTCAGTCGTTTGACATGGAGAATGCTTCTGCTGCTGGGACTCCACTTGCTACGAATCACGATATAGCACCTGATGAAAATGGAGATCTTGTAGATGCCACAATGTACCGAGGAATGATTGGATCCCTGATGTATCTCACTGCCTCAAGACCTGATATCATGTATGCTACATGTTTATGTTCTAGATATCAGGCTAAGCCTAAGGTCAACCATCTGATCGGGGTCAAGAGGATATTTCGTTATCTGAAGGGTACACCCACCTTGGGTTGTGGTATCCTCATGATGATGACTTTGAGCTCACGGCGTATAGTGACTCGGATTACGGGGGCTGCAAGATGAACTACAAGTCTACATCAGCAGGGTGTCAATTCTTTGGGAGAAGATTAGTTACCTGGCAGTGTAAGAAGCAGACATTGGTTGCATTGTCAACCTGTGAGCCGAATATGTTGCTTGTCAAGATCAGTGATCACAAGTTTGATGTATTAGAGAGTAATGCAGCGGAATAAGATCAAGAATTAGACAAATTATAGCAAGAGTTTGATATTTGTAAACAAATACGAGAGAATATATTTCTGTGATAAGGAATGTTTCAATAATGCCAAATATTATTGCTCAATCATTCACTAGTTACAATAAGGTTGACACTCCTTATATAGAGTGCAATCACTGCTGTAATCACGGGATAGTGACAACTAGCAGATCTAGTACAAAAATAACTAACACTTAACAAACTACTGAAATGTTCACAACTACTGAGAACATGTCAGAGTGCTAAGTACAAAACATAAAACTACTGATAAGAAACTACTGAAACTACAACGACTGAAGAACAAACTCTTCAGTCGTTTTACAAAACTACTGAAAAGATAAAATATGAAACTACTGAAAAGTAAACCGTCACAACTACTGAAGAAGTCCTCTTCAGCTGTTATGACAACATCTGATATTTGGTCTTCAGCACTTGTGTCTTCAGACTTTGTCTTCAGCACTTGTCTTCAGACTTTGTCTTCAGTACTTGTCTTTAGACTTTGTCTTCAGCACTTGTGTCTTCAGACTTTGTCTTCAGCACTTGTGTTCAGACTTTGTCTTCAGGTGTTATCTTCAGCTGTTGTGGACTTCAGTAGTTGTTGTGACGTCTGTGGGACTTAAAGGTTTTTCTGATCCGGCTCATTGGTTCTTTTGGTCCAACAAACTCCCCCTGAACCAATGCAGCTAAAACCTTTAACTTATTGAGGTCCCACTTATTGTTGGCAAAATGGTTGGTCTTTTTCCTTCTTGATCAGTTGAGAAGATGACCCATATAAGCACTGGCCTGGAAATAAGTCTCTGATGATTTGGTTGGCAAAGTATGGATGGGAGCTCTGTATTAGGGAATTGGACACTGAGCTGTTCCCCCATCCATGAGACTCACTTCCCATGTATAAGCCTGTAGGATTCTCTGGTGTATGCTCTGAGAAACATGATTTGTTCTTCCATGGTAAGATTCTCTGGTTCACCATCAAACAATCCTTCACGCCCATACAGCTCTGAGATGTACTTGGCCTGTTTGCCATTTTTGAGCTCAACTGTTGTAATCTGTCTGTATGCAAACTCATCTGGGTGAGTACCTTCAAGTAACAGACTGAGCTCATTTTGTTTGAAGTTCTCAAGCTTCTTGTAGACTAACCCCTTTTAATAACTCTGTTCTCTAACATCTTTTGGGGTGGCTGTTTAGTCTCATAAGCCTTCTTGAAGTCTTCTACAATTTCCCAGGGTGATACTACAAGGACCACAGTGATCTCTTCATCTACGATCCTTTTTACCTGGCCCTTGTATCTCGCAGGAATGTCTTTCTTTACAATTCTGTGAGCCACCCTAGGATCAGGCCATATCCTCACCTTTTCCTTTTGATATTGAAATGTGTTGACAAGGGTGTACAATCTCAGAGCTTCTTTCTTCATACTTATTATTGATGAAGAAGCAGCATAAGTTTTGTCTATGCTTTTCAGCATTTCCTCATCGTGAAGCCTTTGCTGCTGTTCTTCTTCTATCTTAACTCTCACAGTCTCCATCTGTGAGGTGGGAGTGATGGGCATAGATTTGGCTTTAGGCAAAGTTAGGACTGCCGAAAGAGGCAGCCTATCTTCTTCCTCATCATCCTCTTCTTCTTCTTCTTCTAGCCTCAACATCCTTCTCTTCTTCTCTTGGATGCATCATCGGCTGTTGGTTTTGAGGGTAAAGGAGTTGGTTTAATGGGTTGTGGTAGTGGTGATTTTGAAGTGGTAGGTTTTGCAGGTTGTTCTAGCATTCTTGTAGTGAGTGAGGCTTTGGAGTGTTTTGCTAGTTCATTTCTGTTCCCAGCACCTGCTTCATTTAGTGCTTCAATCACTAATCCCTTAGTGTATGCTTCAGACGTACAGATCTTGGTGGTTATTGCCAAAATACTGTCCCTGGTCCATGACTTAATCTCTATCAATGATCTCCCAAGATACTTTGCAATGAATCTGATCATGATCTCCAGTCTTTCTCTTTCTAATACATCATATCTTGCCCATCTTGAGTTAATTTCTTCAACTTCAAGTCTTCTAATCTCTGAGTCAAGCTGTGAAGTATCGAACCCTTGTCTATACAGTTGATCAATAATGGAGTCCATAGATTTGCTATGTGTAGCATCCGCCATTTTGATCATCTCATCAAGTTTGAGTTCTTTTTGGAGTTCTTTTTCTTTTCTTTCAATCTTCCTCTTCTTATATGTGATATGAAAGTCTTTGTGACTTTCACTCACTTGATCAATGTCAGCTCCCTTCACATACTCTTCTTCCTTCTCAGTCTCCTTCACAACCTCCTCTTCCTTCTCAATCTCATGTTCTTTCAGTATGCTCTTCCCCTTTGCTTTCACTAACTGACTCTCCCCCTTTTTGGTTGCATTGGTTGCAAGGGTTTGAGTAGTAGAAAGCCTTGTGCTCACAATCTCCTCCACCATGGGTTGTATGATTGAGGGAAGCCTTTCATCCATGGTTTTGATCACAATGTCTGTGATCATTGGGGTGATGAGAGGTAGGGATTGCTGTAAGATAGCAGCTGTTTGCTCAGAGGGGTTCTGTCCCTGAGAAGCAGTGCCAGAAGTAGAGGCTGGTGGGTTGTAAGTTTTGATTGGCTGAGTGTTTGGAGACCTTCAGGTGAAGGTGCCATCTGTGGGTGTATGTTGGTGTCAGATGGACTTGCTTCTTGAGAGAATTGGTCAAGTAGGCTTTGTAGTCTACAGACTTCTTCCTCAAGAATTGTGTTCTGGGCTAGAACATCATAAAAGAAGCCCAGGTCATCATCAGCAGATGCTGAATCACCTGACCTCCTGCTTGTAGCAGGATGTACATCCCTGGGTGTAGACCAGTTGTAGCATGTGCCCCTTTTTCTTGGAACTGGGGACTTCCAGCCTCAGGACGATGTCCTTCATCAGCTGTTGCCTTTGATGAGGTCTTAGCAATGTTACCAGCCTCAGTCTGATCATGTGCTGATGCAGAAGAGGTGGCAGCCTCACCAGATATTCTGATCTCCTATCTACACCAGGAGATAGAACATTTAAACCCCTGTGCTGTGGGTTGTCAGAAGCATGTTGATCCTCTTCCTCAATATCTGTGGTTTTCCCCTTTGGTGGTTTTGGGGAGGAGGAGAGGCATGCAGCTGAGTCAGCACGTTTGCAATTATAATGTTGGACTTTGGGGGGCATTTTCATGGGGAGATAGGGTAAAATCAGTATGCACCTGGGAGAATGGTGCGTTTCAATGGCAATCTCCTCAAATGAGGAAGATTCCAGATTTGTGGGTACCCCTTCTTTGGTTGCTTCAGGCTCCTTTTGAGAGAATCCTGAGCGGCTGTGGCTGGTTGAGTCTCTGATACTACTGGGGGGTTTACACCAGCAAGTATATCCTGTCTTGGTGGTACAGGAGCATCTTCAGGGACTCATCTCCCTGAATAGCTGTTTTGGGTTGTTTTGTTTTTGTTTGGTGGGGACTCTGGATTTTGGTGGTGGTGGCTGTGGGTTCCAGCTGCGTGGGTTTGCGCAGCTTGGCAGCCATTTTGAGTGATTGGTCAGAGTTGTGCCGGGAGTATACTTCAGGCAATACAGCCATAGCAGGGACTCCCAGGCCAACAAGTCCCTCAGCTTGAAGCTGGTTTTCAATTATGGCCATTATGAACCGAGGATATAATATCCAACGGTTAGCAAGTTGTTTTTGGGCCATATCCTTGAGCTCTAAAATAGTATTTCAGAAAAATTTAAAGGTTGTTGCTCAAGGATGGAGTACATTACCTGTTGCCACCTTGTGGACATTTGATCCCATGATGAAGTCTTGGAGGCCAGGCAGACATTTACCATATGAAAGATGAGCCGTTCAGCATCCTGGAAATGTTTCTTCAATATGTAGAGGCACTCAGGTTACCTTCGTATCCATGGTGGGCAAATGATAGATCTGTTGTGCCCTTTGGATAACTAGCGGGAAAGGTGGCATCATCCAGATTGAGGGTTTGGCGAAGAATGTCTGGAGTGATGACCACTTTTTGTTATGGACAAACGATTGAAGAGACTCTGTGTCATTCTCCTCAGAGACAAGAGTGGACGTTGGTCCAGAATTGGCTAAGAGATTCGGCATATATGGTGGGGTTTAACAGAAAAGCTGTTGGTAAGGTGACTGGACCATTAAATCAATGGCGTGTGAAACTTGGTCCAGTATGGCGATTTTGTGAGGTGAGCGACACAGTTGTGTCGTGGTTTTAGTTGCATGGTCGCCATGGATGAAGAGAGGTTACAGAGTTTTTGAACGTTAGGTTTGAGAGGAGAGTGAGAAAAACTCTGAAGGTGGGATAAGGTATTTATAGGGTAGGGTTATGAAACGACTGAAGGTTTTGGTGTTAGTCATCATTTGTTGAAACTACTGATGACGTGGCATTAACTTCAGAGGTTTGAAATGACTGACCGTATTGGTGTGATCATCAGTTGTATATAAAACAACTGAAGACTTGGTTTTAACCGTCAGACGTTGAAACAACTGAAGTCTTTGATTTAGTCATTCAGTAGTTATAAACTACTGAAGACATTTTGACTTCAGGTGGTGAAACAACTGAGGACATGGTGTTTGTCATCAGTAGTTAAACAGTGGTTTTGTCATCAGTTGTTGTAAACAGCTGAGACTTGATGTTAGTCTTCAGTAGTTGTAAACTACTGAAGACATAGTTTTGGCTTCAGTTGTTTAGAAACAGCAGTTGTAGAAACAACTGAAGAGAAATTACTCATCAGCTGTTTTCGTCAATTCATAGCTTTTCAGCTGTTTCAGTCTGACCTCCACTTACTCATCAGACTTAAATCTGAGTTTCAGAGGTTTCATTGGTCTCAGTACTTATCTGCATTTCTGACATCAGTAGTTGTAGCTACATCAGCTGTTGTTATTTCATCAGCTGTTGTAACTACATCAGCTGTTTTAACAAATAAATTACTTCAGTACTTGTGAGGAGTAGCCTTCAGTAGTTATAAAAACTACTGATGGGAAAGGAACTCATCAGTACTTATATGACAGGTTACCATGATCATCAGTATTTATTACTGAGATCATCAGTAGTTGTCACTTATTCTAGCTGCAGCATACCAAGCCTTAACACCAGGTTGTGGAAAGTTGAACTATCCAAAGGCTTAGTAAAAATGTCTGCAAGCTCATCAGCACTAGGAAAAATTTTGGATCAATCAGACCTTTTTCAAAACAATCTCTAATAAAATGGTGTCTGATTTCAATATGTTTAGTCCTAGAGTGCTGGACAGGATTCTTGACAATACAAAGAGCTGAAGAGCTTTCCATTAACAATGGAGTCTTAGTCTCTGTTATGCCATAATCCAATAATTGGTTTTGAAGCCATAGTACCTGAGATGTACAGCTTGCAGCAGCAATGTACTCGGCTTCAGCAGTTGATGTAGCAACTGAGGTTTGTTTCTTACTCTGCCAAGAAATCAAACAGTTGCCTAGGAATTGACATCCACCAGAAGTTGATTTCCTGGTCAACTTACACCCTGCATAGTCACTGTCAGAAAAAGCAACTAATTTACCAGAATGTCTAGTAGAATACCATAAACCTAGAGATGGAGTGCCTTGCAGATATCTAAAGATCCTCTTGACTGCAATCAAATGAGACTCCTTAGGTGCAGCCTAAATCTAGCACAACACATGTAGCAAACATAATATCTGGTCTAGAAGCTGTTAAGTACATCAAGGACCCAATCATACATCTGTAAATGTTTCATCAACCACTTTACCTTTCTGATCTGTATCCAGTTGTGTGGTGTTGCACATGGGAGTAGAACAGTTTACAATTTTGTAAATCAAACTTTTCCAAAAGATTTTTGTGTATTTGGACTGATGAATGAAAATTCCATCAGCCTTTTGTTTGATTTGCAACCCAGAAAGAATTGTAATTCCCCCATGACCTCATTTCAAACTTTTGTTGCATCAACTTTGTAAGGCATCACACAACTGTGGATCAGAGGATGCAAAATAATATCATCTACATAAATTGAACAAGTAGATTATGCTGCCCAGCTTTCTTAATGAATAAAGTTTTATCTATGGAACCTCTAGTGAAATTATTTTCCAAGAAGAAAGTTTGATAATGTCTCATACCAGGCTCTAGGAGCTTGTTTCAACCCATAAAGACCTTATCAAGCTTATACACCCATTAGGATGCTTATTGTCCTCAAACCTGGTGGTTGACATACATAAACTCTTCTTTTTTTTTCCATACAAAAATGCACTTTTGAGACATCCATTTGAAAACTTTAGAATTTGATGAGCAGCATAAGCTAAAAACAATCTAATTGCTTGCCAGTCTGGCTACAGGGGCAAAGTTTCATCATAA